>VZSE01009147.1:1130999-1235220 GCA_013398275.1 Promerops cafer
GGCAGCCCCGCGTCTGCTCCGGCCGCGGCTGGGGCCGGCAGCCCCTGTCCCACGGCCGCGTACAGGCAGCTCTGCTCTCCCACTGCCTCGGGGAGAAAGTGAAATGCCCATACTCGCGAAAATGCCCAAACCGGGACAAAGTTTCGTAGGAATCTCAAGGGGATGTTACGAGCCTTTTTCTCGTAGTGCAGTTTGTTGCAAATCGAGTGCGGGTACCATTCTCTTTACCCTGTGTTTTTACGCTTCCTGTGTAAATTACCAGTACAGCTGACATCTCCGACAGCGGAGTTGCGACCTCTTGGCTGTTGCATTGCGTGGCCTGATGCATCCGTCTTAGAAGACTTTACTGGCAGCTCCCGATAAAATAGCTAATACTGGAAACTAAGCATCATAATGAACTTGACAATGCATTCAGATAACTTAGAAGTCCTGTATTAATGTTCCGACTTGGCTGCAAATTCCAGAACCCAGCGCTGTGCATTAGCTGTATACAGTCATTGGCAGAAAGTACTTCGGCTGATTTATATCTGTTCTTCCCATAACCTCCTATTAACAGGGATTTCTGATATGCATCCCCACAAAAGGGAGAAGTTGGTATGAGTAGTGTTGCCCACTTGCCAGCTTCTTGGTAGCTTTGCTGTTCTGTCCTCGATGTGCTGGGATTCCAATTTGGTATGTTCCAGGAAACATAGTAGCAAAGAGAAAACATTCCCTTAATCGCCTTTTTTCATCAGTTTTTTTGTTTGTTTGTTTTCTCTTTCACCAATGCTCCCTCAATGGCACCAGGGAGGAGAAAGTCATTTGGGGAGCAAGTGAGTAATAGTAAGTCTGCTGGGATTTTAGGGGATTTTGGTGCATACAGTAATACAGTAGTAAGTATGAATATGCTTTCTTGTCCATATTCCCAAATTAATTGGTAAAAGCACTTTTTTTAAATTCATGTTAAAAATATTTCTGCTATCAAATCAACAGAATGGAAACGTAAGTACTATTTTGCCTGGTTCTCTTTGGACCAAACTCAGATTTACAAGATAATCTGTCCAATGTCTAGAAAGCAGAAAAGATGTTGATTCCCCCCTGCCCCTCCCCACTTCATTTCTCCACGGGGGAAGTTCTTCTGTGTTTGTTTATTACTATTACCCTATAAATTAGGGGCTAAGTGTTCTAAAGTCACACCAGTGGAGAAAGGAGATAAGGATAAGTGGATACAAACTTCCTGTTACACAAGCTTCTTGACTTGATTTAAAAGTTGTAATGGAGCAGGAGAAGTGCCAGAGTGAATCAGGCTCGAGTTTCAGATAATTCTGTATCTAGTCACCACTGGTGTTTCCCACCAGCTGGTTCAAAGAAAGATGCACTGGTTTAAGTATATTGGTTTTAAAATATCCATTTTAAAAAATGAGGCATTATATTTTTCTGACTCCTCATGAGGTGACTGCGCAACATGCAGCCTTTACCTTCCTGATAGCTTTTTCTTGAGGGTTGCTACAGAACAAGGATGAAGCGGCTGTTACTGCTTCTGTTCTTCTACTTTGATTTCAAATTAAGGACAGACCCCTTTTTTCACTGTGGCTCGGTTATTTCAGAGAATGGCTTGTATCTGTGTGTGATTGTGTAGGGTCCAGCTGTCAGCACTCTATTCTTGAAACTATGTTAAATGTGTGTGTTGTCTGAGGAATCTATGAACATGGAATTTTGTTGCCCATAAAATGATAATACGAAAGGCTGAGCATCAAGGGACTTTAATTAAAAAATATTTATAGGCTTAGTAGGTCTCACCTGGGAACAAATACTACATCTATGACTGTCCATGAGTAACATATAGCTTTGGGATTTATAATAAAAAGCAGTTCTTTTCTCTTTTTATTCTGCTGTACACCAATCTTCTCTTGGGGTTTTGCTTGCCAGTTCTTTATTGACAACTACAAAATATACCTTGTTCTCTGTCTGCCAGCCTCACACAGCCATCCCATATCCTGGTATCTCTTCTAAAAATCTCCTGCAGTGTTTAGAACCTAAGGCAGAAGGGGGCCAAACCTGAACACATTATCTTTGCCTTTCACCATTCCCTGTTTTTTCTCCTGGTGTTGTTGAGCAAGAACTTGAACTAGGTAATTGTGGGCAGCAGGAATCTGAGTCTTCCAGAGTTTTGACTCATTTTCTATCGCATTTCTGGTCAGTAGGACTTAAAACTGATCCGAAGGTTGGTTGTTTGTAGGAAGGCATAAGAGGAATGGGGATTTTAATCTATTAAGTACAAGATTTAAGCCACTGCTCTTGCTGTACCTCATTTATTTTCACTTAAACTAAAACACAGCTATGAAACTAGTTCATGTGGGATTTGCAGATCAGCACCCAGGAGGCAGCTCTGCTTGCTGTATTCCTGGATCTGTTGAGAGTTGCGCCCAATGCCCAGTTGGAAGAATCGATGGAGAGTAGACTTTTATATGTTTTGAGGAAGGGCTGTTATTCAATGTGACAACAGTGTATCCAGTAATTAGGAGAGATTATGCCTGTTCTCAGGGGCTTGCACAAAACCCTTGCTGAAGAATACTGGTGTGATCATGCTAATCCACTTTGTATGCCCATTTCCAGCAGTTTTGAAATGCAGATTGAGATGAGTCTTTCTTGTACCCAAACCCCCGCCCCCCCCACTTCAGTTTCTGAATATAAGTGATTGGTAAATTTTCAGTTTGTTTGCGTTTTGTCCTTATGTCTGTTTCCTTCCTTGGCTCCCTCTCTCTTGCCTTGGGAATGCTGACTAGAATTGCTAAAGAGGGAGGCAACAGTTTTCCAGTTGCAGTTCATAAGCAATGCGCGTACCCACCACAAGAAAACTGCAATGTTTTCAGTCACACAGACTTTGCTATAAATAGCTCTAAGCTCTTCATAAGTACTTCTCTTTAGGTTATCAGGGGATGTATTTCAAACAAAATCAAAGACAGGGAGGGCAGCAGGAGTCTCTCTGACAATGCGGGGAGAAAAAGATGCTTTGGGAAAGTTGTTACCTGCATGGCTGTTGAATCATATTTAATGAAAATTATTTGTTGATTTGCATATGCAAAAATATATTCATTTCTATTTATCAAAACTGTGTCACCTTTAGTCTGAGTTACGTGGGTAGCATGGTAAAAGTTAGTTTGAAAAAATACCAATTTTGAGGATAGTCATGCTACTCTATAGAGATGCCTAAGATACCTTTTCAAAACTATCTTAGGTACTAGTATTTCAAAACTAGCAGAGTTTTGAAAGCCCATCTGAGCTCTCACACCATGCTGAGAAGTGTGGTCCTGTGTGGTGGCAGGCACTGAAGTCCTCAGCACAGACATCACTGTAGTTTGGGGCTGGCTGTATCAGATCAGATGCTCTCCTGTGGCATGTACTCATCAACATATGGGTTTGCACCATCTGCTAAGAATAAAACAAGCCAGACAAAATCAAAATAAAATCCTTCTGACTGGATTCAGTGGAATGGTGTTGGATCCCAACTAACTGCAATAAAAAATATTAATAGCAATGCATAAGAATGAGCACACAACTTCCCCAAAAGGTTTAATTAGTGTTAAAACTGGGAGTGGGAAACTTCAAACCGGGACAAGCTAATAGTGGTGCTTAAATAAAAAAAGGATAGTGGTTTGACTAGTTTTAAGAGTATACAGATACCTTCATTTTTGCTTTCAAAAGAAATTGCCAACTATCTAATTAAAATGATTTTTGTCTGTGAAAACTGTGTGAGTGCTAAAGCCACATTTTTGAGGTTGGCTGTATACTTGTACATAGAGAGAGGCTGCCAGTAGTTTTGGTTAGGATTGTTGATCCTGTATAATTAGGCCTGGGAGCTGAATGTTTTGAGGAGAGGAAGCCTTTTGGTCTTTCATTGCCTTTCTCCCTGTCTCTTCTTTTGACAGAGCCAGGACTTTCCTCTCAGGAGTTTCCTTCCAAGACATGAAGGCTTAGTTTGGTGGTGGTGGTACTTTCTCATCCTCTTTGAGCAAGATTTCCAGTCCCAGTGTGACCATATTCGTTATTTCTGTTTCCCTGATGGGATGGGATTGCTGTCTGGTGGCAGCTCTATTCTGCTCCCCCACAGAGGCCCAGGCAAGGATGAGTGCACCCATGCTGTGTGGTGTTTGCCCATCTCCAAAGAGCTTCAGTGAAGGTGTTTTCAAGCCAACCATGATGAGGGACAGGAGAATAAATGGGGAAAGCAGAGCAGCGCAAGGCTAGAAACCCAGTCCCCAGGCCTACAGGACCAGGGCATTCATTTTTATACTTAGTATCATGCATTTCAGCCCAAGCTACATCTGTAATTACATTAGTGTTCATCAGGCATTTAGTTAAGCTCTAAAACATTGTTTCTTCCCTCAGTTGCTGCAGAAACCTCATATCCATCATAGTTTTATTCCATGATGTTCAAGTTTCTAGCATTTCCACCACAAATTGTTCAGCAATATTGGATTTCAGTCTAATGCTTTGACATTAAAGTTGAAGTCATGTTGATGTCATCTTCCAGATGTTCATGTCTACTGAATAAAAATGTTGTTTGTTTGTTTTATTTCAAATTACAAAAACACATGGGGAATTCTGGATGTGATCCCTCATGCTATACAAAGGCCTGTGTGTGTCCTGTCAGAAATCAAACAAAACTTTCTTCATGGAGTAGCAGCAGAGACTTCAAAAAGCTGGAAACATAGGTGGATTTCTTCACCCACCCGAACAGAATGGCTTTGTTACGTGCCTGAGCCTTGTTGTTGCAGCTGCACTAACTGTGCAGAAAGGAGATGTGTGGCTTCTGCCTGAAATTACTCATTTTTTGCTCTGGTGCCACGCTAGTTCTGTGTTGGTATGGTGTTTTGCCTTAATGGTCAGCAATGCCTCACTTGTAAAATGAACTCATAAAAACAACAACAAAAAATGTCCACACTTTGTCCTCCAGGTCTGCAAATATATATTTTAACTTGTAAAATAAATTCAGTTATCCTGTGGGTCTCCCTCTGCTGGGATGCTTTAGCAGCGAGGTCCATGGCTCACATTTGAGCTGTTGCCTTCCCTGTTGTGTCAGCTTTCAAAGGCAGGGCTTTGTATTAGCCCATGTTTCTTCTGTCAGCATGCTACAGGGGAATTGAAGTTCAAATGCCTCTGAGCTACTGAAGGCTTTTTGAGTGCTCGTAAGTGTTAACATTTTCAAACCCAAGGTGTCGGCACTTACTGATCTAGTATTTTAGCACAGACAGAAGAGACATGTTTAAACTCATGGTCCTTGCTAATGCTTGTGTTCTGAAAATTAATTCACTATTTTTTTAGATGAAACTTAGTTGCTGTGTTTTGTAGGTGGAAAGCAAAATAAAACTGTGTTAAAATAAACTAAGCAGTTACACTGAGACGTTCACTCTCGGGTTGAGTGAAAAACTGTTCAGACCTTTCTACTGTATCCTGTTTCAAAAGTTGAGAATGTGATTGTTTAGTACTGCTGCTAATCAAAAAAATCTGGTCAAAATGGAATTACGGAGTTTCAGTATAAGTGGTGGGCACAGGGTGGCATAAAATGTACTCCTCTCTGCTGTTTTCCACCTCCATTAGTCAATACCTTTTATGCAGTCTCATTGATGTGTCACAGAAGACACAGAAATGATGCTGTAGGTCACATGCAGTGCCACAACCAACACTGTAGTACTTAAGTAATGATGTAGCTGCTTTCCTTTCTTTTTTTTTTTCTTTTTCTTTTTTAATTTAAAACATCTTTCACAGCAGCTCTATGTAACCACAATGAATTGGGAAGATCACAAAAGCTTATGGAGCTTCTGCATGTACCGTTTTGTTTAGTACCTCGAGGATGAGTATCAAGCAGGCTGGTTGTGGGACACTACTGATAAAAGGCATTTCTTGCTTTCAGTGCATCAGGTCAGAGTAGTTCTTTGCTTGTTTCTTCATCTTAGTTCAGTAACATTTTGCTTCCATTTCTACTGGAGTTGCAAGAAACTATTTGTTGTTCGTTCGCACTAACCATGGAGGAAAGATTTTCTTAGACACTGGGTTCACTGAGCCAAAAGACATGAAAATTTTTTTTGTGCTGATAAATGACAATTATTGTTTCCATCACAAACCAATTTGTTTTCTCTTGAGATATTTGTTGATTTACAGCTTGGGGATAATGGGGTGTTTGTATAATTCACTTTGAGAAAAGTAGCATTCTTTCTCTTGTCCTTTCTTATTAACAAATTACATATTCCACCTAGGAATACAGGCATAAAAGATGGATGCTTGATTTTTCAAGTAAGTCTGGACAAGTTTGATATCTAGAAAAAAAGACCATCCTCCATCATTGATAACTGTCTATCTTGCTTGATGTGTATCGCACTAACAAGATAATTGCATATTAAAATGAGGGGAGTGTGTGGTTTCATTCTATCATGTTCAGACATTTCCTCTTGCCCAAATTAAAACTGTTTTGAAATCTTGCCTTCCCACCTGCTACTGTAACTGGAACAGCTCTGCTTCAGCCTCTCCTTACCCTGGTGTCTCTGAATTTCCTGTCCCTGTGGGTTTGTCAGTCCTTAGCACTGCTGTGAACATTCCTATTCCTGTGCAACCCAATATTCGAGTCTGGCCTTGAGCTTGCAGCATATGTTTCCCACACAGTCCAAATTTGGTGCAATATACTGTAAGTTAATCTCCAGTAAAGCATAGCGCAGAGAAAAACCTGGGAAGAAAACAGATGGAGAAAGTAGAGCAAACAATTTGCATATATATGATATGACTCTTAGTTAAGATTAGCATTTCCTACTTTGCCTGAAAAGCCCTTAATAAAAATCCAAAAATCCAACTTCATGTTTGCCTCAAGTCAGCAGAACTGGAGGAGATGCCCTAATGGCAAAATGTCCCTCCAGCCCAGAGACAGCCCAGCACAGGGTGGGAGGGAGCTCCATCTCCTGCTCCAGCCCTCTGTTTGACATGTTTCTGGGATGCTGTAGGCAGAGGGGCAGGGAAGAAGCTGCTGTCAGTGGGATATTTGCTCTTCATAGCCTTCATAGCTCTGAACCATCACCAGGCTCCTGAGTTACTCTGCATGGGTGTCTGATGGAGGAATGTGGCCATCTTCCCATTTATTTATAGTCCTTCACGGTTCTTTCTGAGCATGCAGGCACAAGAAGTTCTTGGCAATGGACTCAGTGCCTTCTCTGCACTTGAGGTGTGTAATATCGACATGTATCTCATAGCAATCATTTATTTATTTAGAAGACAAAAATTCAGTTTCCCTTTTGCAAAAATGGGACTCTAAGGTTCCTCTGACATTTCCATACATGTGTAGCTCCATTCTCATATCTGCCCAAATCCACACAGCAATAAGAGTTTGAGGTGATCAGTCACAGCAATGTGCCACCTTCATAAAAGTAAAGCATTGAAAAATATTTAAATGAAGCTATGCAGTAAATAAATAAATTACAAATCTCTTTTGTTTCAGCAGTTAAAAAGGCATAGAAGTTTTCTCACACCCACAAGCTCAAGAGTGCTGTATTTAGAGTACTGAAAAGCAAATTCCAGTACTGAAGCTCGCTTCTCTGGCAGGCTACGTTTGGGTGTAGTGCCTTAGTCCTGGAAGCAGTGACTAAAACATACTTATTTTTGACATGTACTCTGGTACTGTCTTTCACAGATTGCAGTGGAACCAGATCGTGATTCACATTTGTGTTAGTGTAAGAAAGACTTTACTACTTGTTCAGGTTTCAAATCTGCACGCTGAGTGTAAAGTTCTCTCTTAGTGGACGTGGCTTCCTGTTGATAGAAGAAGTTGCTTATAAGGAGATATCTGCTTTCTTTTGACCTTTTAGCAGCTAAGTAAATAAAATCTCAGATCTTGGTATGTATTTGTCTTTGTGAACTTCTGCAAAAGTGAGAGGTTTCTGGGGTAGTAAAGGCTGCCCAGGTCAGTTGTAGCAATCCTGCAAAGTCACTGCCATGTAGCTGGAAAGATTTCCCTGGTTACTCCCAGATAGTTGTGCTGCAATGGCTAAAAAACTCAAACTTTGAAAAATGGTAGTATGGATTCAAGCTACATTGCTAGATAAGAGATTCAGAAGGGTTGTCAGGGTTTTTTTTTTTTTCTTTACCTGATGATGGCAATCCTACTAGTTACCAAAATAACTTTTCATATGTTTGAGGCAGAGCATCTCCTGAGGCTGGCTGCAGGGGACATTCTGAGGAAAGCCAGTTCCCAGCCACAGTCTGAATGGCTGTGGGGGTGATTGTAGCTGGGCACGTGGTGGGAATTTGTGATTTATGGAACCGCCGCAGAACGAATTGGAAGTCATTTGCTTCTTTCTCATTTCTACTTTAAGAGGGACATTACAGTAAATAATGTCTGTGAAGAGGAGGGAAAAACATGCCGTGGTTTGTTTGACCTCCTTCTCCTTTTGCATCCCTTTGAAGTTGGTAAGTAAATAATTTGGGCAATAAAATCAGCACTCCACAGTGTTCCTTTGTTTCTTCTGCTGCTCTACCTTCCCTTCCTGCTCTCGGCCCTCCTGCCAGCCACCACTTGGTTAGCTTGGGCAGCAAAATAAGTGTCCTTAGGAACTACTGCAGCACAGAGAATACAACATTTCCTGACTTCCTAATGGAGTTAATTTAAAATGCAAATGGAAGAAAATATTTACGTGCTATTTGTTTTTCCTTTTGCAGTGGGGCATACTGTGATGTGGGAGACTTTTTCCCTTAAAAATATATTAATACTAATTTGAAGGTCATGGAGGATGACAGTCACTTCTTTTTTTTTTTTTTTTTTTCATGATAGACTTGCCTTAATTTTTAATGATTTCTTTCATTATTTGAAAATAGTTTTTTCTGTATCCACAAAATACTGTGAAGAACGTAAAGCTGGGCTTCTGAAAAAATCCTGCTGTGGATTTATATACTTTTGAAGCGGGGCTCAGCCAGTTGCTTGGCTGGTGTAAATGGCATCTGGCCTGAATCCAGGGGCTTGTGAAATCCCCAAATGTGTGGCCATTTCTCCCTCTACGTCCCCCATGGTGCTTGTGGCTCTGGGCCCCAGCACTGCTGGGAAGGAGGACTGGGGGTTCTCACCTACCCAGCAATGCCTCAGGGCTGTGGTGTTGCCCTTTGTTTGAGCTCACTGCCAGGAAAAGCATAAAGCTCTGACATCTCACCATTCTCTGTGGAAGTGAAAGGTTTAGGTCCTGGTTGCGTGGAGGTGTCTCTTCTGTCACAGTGGCACAGTAAAGAGCTGATGCTCTTGACCCAGGTTTGGCAGCAGAGAGGTTAGAGGTGCAGCACTTAACCCTGCATTTTACTCCATCACCACAGAAAGCAGTGAAGGCGTGAACCCATTTGTGTTTGCAGCATGCATGGTTCTGTTAGTGATGAAGGTTAGAGTTGCTGTATGAAAACCTAAAGTGTTTTCAGACCACATCAGTGGATTTGGATGGCATCTGGCAAGAAAACTTGTATATTCTCTCTTCTCTTATCCTACGTGAGCCGAGAGGGCACAGGTTTGACTGGAAGGAGTTGATTTCTTTTTTAGATACTTATCTGTTCTTATGCATAACTCAAATCTTATTTCAAGCACAGATGCAAAACTGCTTGACTCAGTTATTATTGTAGCTTTTAATAAGCTGGAGTTATTACTTCAGTGAAAGCAATATGGCAGATGAGACAAATCTCTTTGCTCCCTGTGGGGCTTCTCATCAGAGCTCTCAGAGCCATAGCCTTGACTCAGTGGCATTCTGTTCCCTTTGACTGTGCCCATTTGCTCCAGCGGCTCTTCAGAAAATGCTGATTTTTTGGCTGAATTTGGCTGAGTTTAGGCATTCAAACACAGTTTCCTGCTCTCCTCTCAAAGGAAGGAGTGGAAAGGAAGAAGGACAGTCCATGAGCTCCCAACAGCTCTGTTCCCTGTCCTCCATGTGGAGTAGGGGGAGCTTGCCTTCTCCCAAGTACCACCATGAAGATGACCTTCAAAAGGATGTCAAACTGAGAGAGAGGAGGCGGGGAGGGAAATAAGGTTGTTTGGAGGGACTTCATCCCTCAAAAGAGGGATGGAAAGAGTGGATAGCCAAGGGACATCAGGTAACAGCAGACTGTAAGCCAAGTGGGAATTGCTGGGGCCCCACAGGGCTCATCCAATGGAATGGAAGAGGGCAGGGAGCCGCAGGCTGAGTGCGTGATCACGCCTAGGTATAACACGCATTTAGCACTGGAGTGAGTCCAACAGTGTTTTGAATTGCTTCTTGAGGGTGAATCAGAAGGATGAAAAAGGCAGCTGTTTGCTGCCAGTGTATTGTAGCAATGCTTTTGAAAATGCTTTGATATCATACTCTGTAACTGTTTTGTACTTGGCCGAATCCACATGTTTCTGAAAGGTGCAGCACATGTAAACTTTTTGTAGCACTTATTTGAAAAACTGTAGCCTTTTGCCTGTCTCAGAAGGGAATGTGCTGAGTGGTTGGAATAAGGCCCTGTGTGCATCCACACATGTGTGCTGCCAAGGGCTGGAAAAGCCCAGGGAGCAGAGGAGTGAGACACCGTGGCTCAGATTGTGTGCTTGGACCAGGAAGGGGTGGAAGGAGAGAGTTGGTCCGGTCAGGTGGTTCTGGGTGACAGGAGAGTACCTGAAGGAACCAGCATCATCTTCAGGGATCTCTGTGCTGCTTCTGGCACCACCACCATTTTGCTAAAGCCCCAGTATCTGTCAGGGGCTGTGTCCCTGGCAGCTCACAGGGCCAGAGCTTGTTTGTGGGCATTGATTTCACCACCTCTGTCTTTCCTGGGCAGGTTAGATCCTGGAGGGGGCCCTCCTGCCTGAGTGCCAGCAGCCATGGTCAGACCCAGCCCAGACACAGCTGCTTGGAGATACTTCTCCACCTTGTCCCACCTGCATCCATTACATGTGTGTCTGAAGGTGGGGATACCTGCCAGCCCCTTGGCATCTCCTTTTGCCCTCTCCACAGCCACACATGCTGGTGTCTTCTGCTGGGGTCCCAGGTTTGGGTTTACAAACATGCACTCCTCTTGGCGAGCACCGTGTGAGAGAGGGCGAGGTGTGAGTGGTGTGCCTGCTGCTGTGGCAGAAGGTGCCAATTGTTGTTCTTTCTTCTTGGGGAGTTGTTTCCATCATCTGCCTTGGGAGATTGTTTTTATCTCTGGTAAACAGCCTTAATTCCAGTGCTGTGTGATCTTTGGTACAACCTTCATGGAGGCCAACAGGTGGTCGCCCACGATTCAGAGATCATGATCTTGGTCTTGATTCAAATGCCCATGGGAACTTGTTCTACAAAGCGTGTTTGATGTGTTTTCAATAACTCCTGGTGCTGAGGAGAGATTTTATTAAATCTGAGTAGGTTTAGATTCTCTGGTTGTTTAGTATCTTGTGCTCAAATATGTTGCTTTGCTCCTGTCCAGTGAGAAGTGATGAAACCTGATGTCTGAGGCGAGGCTGCCAGCTTCTTGCCAAATGGGGTGATAGAAAACAGTTCTCAGAAGAAATGATAAGTGAAAATTTAGTGTCAGCAAGAAAGTCTGTGTCAAACTGACTGGTTAAATAAACATATTTCCATCCAGAAAAGCTGTGCCTATAGAAAAGAGTGTGACATCAGGTGTTTAAACCATAGTTTTCATAAGGACGAGGAGTTGTGTTTTCAACTCAGTGTATTTTAAGTTTGGCCAACACATTTCTACTGAAAATCAAAATTTTCTATGGAAAATAACAACAAAACTAATGGCACTGTTGTTCACATTTTACATTTGATAATGTGACTAGGGATATGCTTGAATTCCTTACAACTTGCCTCCTTTTCTGAGCCCTTGTTATATAGTGATATCATATTTGTGAGTTTTTAGTAACATTTAGTCATTAATTCACTCTTTGAATTGTCAGATCCTGAGCTTTGTTCTACCTTCCCTCTATACCTTCTAACTCCTTCTTTTGGGTGTGTTTGCCAGCAAATTTCAGTGTACCAGAGCAAAGAAAAATCTTAATCTTGCTGAGAAACTCAGAATTCAGAGCTGCAGTCAGCTTTCTCTGTAAGAGGCAATAGTTACTAGGACTTGGTCTGACTTTTTGGACATTACTTTGGTTCTTGTGGCAAACAAGCTTTTATCATTAGCTTTTGCTTCATGGCAGGCAGGCAGAACTGAGGCAGCAAGGGATGTTGTAGGTGCAGGCTGATGCTAAGCCTTCCTCTCCTCAGCTGGAGTGTTTGGATGGCCATGCTCCACCAGTGAAAAGCCAGAAAATAGCATTTATGCTTTCTTAGCCCAAAAGATGTTCTGCTGTTCGTGGTCTCGCTCAAAGACAGATTTAACCAAAAAAAAAAAAAAAAAAAAAAAGGAGTTTCACCGGGAACAAGACCTTGTATAACCTCCACAGAAGAGGATGGCAGGCAGAGGTCTCTCATGCAGTTTTGCCTGTACACTTTCTGCAGAAATATAAGGCTCTGTGACCTGGACAGTCATCAGGGTCTTGTCATGATAGCAAGGTCTTTACAGTTTTTTGAGCAGCATTTTGCACCACAAAAGATCCTTGGCGTTGTACGAAGGTGACAGAGGCCAGAACATAGCCCAGTAAGATGAAGTCTATGACTTTCCATTTTAAGGAGTTCATCCCTATGTGGTTCTGTAACTTTCCCATTGTTTTTCCTTTTCTTCCCTAATAAGGAAAAGTTGCAAAGGAAGCTCAATATTGTAGTTTCTTTATTCCAGCTAAAATAAATTCTCACAGTTAGAAACATGCAGTTTAAATTAAAGGCCATGGACAGTTCTTTTTTTACTGCACAGCAGTTGGCTACACGGGCATCAAGGTTGTCCTGTGTCCTGCTGGAAGTGATCTGGTTTTACACTGCCTAGACCTCTATGGACCCCTCTCTCTGTTCAGAAAGTTGACAGCTCATCTACCATAATGTTCTTTATATCTTCATTCCTGTTGCCAAAAGTTTCCATTAAAAGGTGATTTGCTCATGAGGCCAGCTTGCCTTTCATCTTGAATATTTTCCTAGGCATCCTAAAATCAATAGTGCTTGGTTAAAAACACTGAGCAACAGATGTTTTTTAAATCCTGTGAAAAAGGAGATCTGAAAAAAAAATATTGAATGTGTTTTATGGTGATATGATTTTGGATCTATGTCTCCTATTCACCTCTATTCCCAGCATGAACCTATGACAAAAATAAATAGCAGGCAACAAAGCTAGTAGTAATGCCAAAGCTTCAAAATAAATGTGGTTGCTTGTAAAAAAGCAGTTGAGTGAGTTGGATGAAATGGCAGCGTAATTATACAGTAGCAAGTCAAAATTTGATAGCTTGGAGCTTATCTTAGCACAGCATGCCACTTCCCCCCCCCACCTTGGTATGGCATGTTCCTTTTTCAACACTTCATTCCTAGTTTTTCCTTTTTAAATAATCCTATCAAACCTTAAGTTTGTTGTTCCTAATGATTTTGGAAGGAAATTCAGATAGTAATTAAAATGGCACAGACCAAAACAAAACCAAAATATCCCCAAAAGGAAAATTTTGGGTAGTTAAAGTGAATTGTGAATTCCCAGCTCTTCAGGATTCTTTATTTTGTTAACACTTCTTGGATTACCTTCAGTTTTGCCAAGATAAAGGATAATAGTATGCAAGACTCCTATGGAAAGTGTGCCTATGCCCTAAATGACCTGAAACTGAGGACTGCCTGTTACATGTATGTGTATATGACACTAGTCCACTGTCACAAATATTTCCATTATTTGGAAGATTGAGCAGAACAAAATGGCTTAAGCTTTAGTATGCAAATTTTAACTTACTAGTATGCTTTTAAATAGTTCAGTAAAAATTGCTTCCTTTAGTAGTCACGGTCTCTTATCTGATACCTGCTTCCTTCCCCCTCTGTGGATGCTTCCTGTTTTCCATGTCAGTCCGCACATCCCCCCGTGTATTTCCATGCGCCTTTTCCTGTTGTCCTCCGATCTGCTGCAGCTGCTCCTCAGAGGCCTCTCCACCAAGGAAAGGTTCCAAAGCCGAGCTGGCTGCTATACAGTGCCATGAAGACACACTTTGAGGACCCCTACCCTCACCTCTTGGGCAAAGAGGCAGCAGCGCGTGCATTTCTGGACATGCTGCTGCAAGGTGGCCTGTGCACCATTAACAGTGCACACCCCACTTTGGAAGTCCCTCGTGTCTTCACACTGTGCTGTTAGTATTGTGCAAGTGGCACAAGAAAAACAACAGGAAAATAAGATGTATTGGGTCTGTGATAGTGCGCAGTTAAATCATGTCTGTGCTTTCAGGTGTGACTCAGTTACCTTCTCTGTGATGCCTATTGCTATGGAAATAAAATGCTGACTGATAACTGGGAGAAAATTACTTAAGGAAGGATCCTGCTTCTTGTGGAATTGCATCTTCAGGATTTAGTAGGGTTTGGCTATATAGCAGAAAGCCAGAGGGACACTGTCTGTACACTACTGTCAAATACACCCTAGTTCATGGGTGTTTCCAACCCTTCTTTCTACAGAGAAATTTCTTACAAGAGAAATGTGACTATATTTATTTAAGTTACCTATGTTCCAACAACAGCAAAACTGAGGTGTAGTATTACAAAATACTTATTTAAAAGGGAAAAGTGCACAAGACATGATTATGTAGCCAGTATTTTCTTACATTTTTTCTATTGAGGAATACATTCTGTTTCTCTTCCTTTCTGTTCTCCTACTGCAGGTGATGGATGTGGGCACACAGTGATGTATCAAGACAGTGGAACGCTGGCATCCAAGAACTATCCTGGGACATACCCAAATTACACTCTTTGTGAAAAGAAAATCCAGGTGCCTCCAGGAAAACGCCTGATCTTGAAAATTGGAGACTTGGATATTGAATCACAGAAATGCGAGTCCAGCTACCTTACCATCCAGAGCTCTTCAACATTGCATGGTATGTAAGAGACAAGGCCATGGTTGATGCATGAACTGGTAAAAGTGTGAGTAGAAGGCAGCTTAGCAAAATGCAGGAAATGTCAGCCGTTGTCCTCTCCTCCTCCTTTTTTGTATTCAAGTGTTTCATTTTCTGTGTGGGAAGCCAGTGTCCCACTGTGTGTAGTTCTGCCAAGGCTGAGGGGCTGCCAGGGCTCTGGCACAGAAGTCCTGAGGGCTCTGTCTTCAGACCTGCAGAGCTGGACCACCACAGTTTTGGTCCAGCAGGATCTGTATCAGCCCTGTTCCCTTCTTGTGTAGGGGAAGAGCTTCCTCACAAGCTAGACAAAGATGAGAAACTGGAGTCAATGATCCTGTGTGTCTCTATTCCTAGGCAGTCCATGGCTCAGAAAGGAGATAACCTTTACTGTTGCTAGCTGTTAGCCACCTTACTACTGTACAGGCTTTAATACTTGCAGATATTAAATGCATACAGCCAGACTGCACTCTTGTAAGAGATTTGCACAGGAAGATAAGCAAATAATCTGCTACAGCTGTGCACTTAAAACAATCATAATGGCAACAGGATTCTCCCCAGGGAGAACATGAGGCCTTCCTCAAAATTGTTTTCCCAGCTGGTTGTCACTGAAACTTTTGATCTGCACTTTCTAGAAGAGTCAAACTGATTTTCAAGTCATGCACCCTTTTTCAGAAATCCAATTTAAATTCAAAGCTGCAAGAGTTCTGCAATGTAGGAATAAACCCCTGAATTGACAGTTCATAAAAGTTTGCCTGCTGGGAGTGGGCTGTGTAGCCCTTCAGTCAGCTGAGGCTAAATGTGCTGTACTGGACTTAACGAGCAGAATGGATTCAAGGGAAAAACGTGATGAAGATATGAGCTGCACAGAGCCTCTGCAGGTTTTCCACCTCGCTGCTTGGCTCAGAAAAGTATGTGGTTCTCCAAAGATGAGATCTCATATGATATCTTAGTAGTAAGGAGGGTTGATTGCCTTTCATTTATCAGCATGATGGGCTTATCACTCATCTGGTAAGAGAAGATCAAGTGAGGTATTAAAGGCTTGCTCACAAAGGAAGGTAAAGGTAATTATTGTTCTCATGGGGGAGGTATTACATTTTGAAACAACCTTCACTAAGAGTGGGCAGTGACATGCTGATATCTAAGCCCGCACAGAGCTTGATTTGAGGCATAAGGAACATCCCTGTTCATGTGTGCTGGGATTTTTTGGTGTTACTTATTTCTTTCTTCACTGTGAGAATGGTGAGGCACTGGAACAGGTTGCCCAGAGAAGTTGTGGATGCCCCACCCCTGGAAATATTCAAGGCCAGGCTGGATGGGGACCTGACCAACCTGATCTGATGGAAGGTCCCTGGCCATGTCAGGGAGGGTTGGAATTAGATGCTCTTTAAGATCCCTTACAACCCAGGCCGTTCTATGGTTCTGTGATCCATTTCTGATGAGTTGTGTTCACCTGAAGCAGTCTGTCTGTACTTGGCAGTAAGAAATAGGTGGTTATTATTGCATTAACATATCTTTGAATAATTTTTATTGATAGTGTCTTGATATTTCTAATCTAAATCTTCTCAGAAACAGGGATAAATCAACATATTGTTTTTTGAAGTGAAAAATGAAGCTTGGATGTTGATTGAAATTCTGGCTCCTTACAGATCAGCCTGAAGGCATCTTCACATCATTTATACTGCAGTTATTCAGCCTATAAGCACAGAATAGCTGTGTATTATGCAATCAAGTCCACATAATTAATTTTTTTAAAGTATTCCCACACCCATTTTCAGATCTGATTGGTAACGTCTGATGCATGTGGACTGTAATTTGCATTCTCTGCACAATTAGCAGATTTTGGGCATATCTGATTAAACCAGTTTTATAGTTTAGGCAAACATACCTAATCTGTAATGGTTTTTGTGGTCTGCAGCTCACTGTAGACTTTCCCACCAGCATACCTACAGAGTGTCCATTCTACATTCAGGCAAATCCATGCAGAGTGGATGTGGAAATAGTTCTACAGGCATAAATTCAGGATGTTGCTTATGTTCTAAAAGACACGTAGGTTCTTAGATGAGATTAGAGCTTCTCTTAAGTAATTTTTTTCAACAGTCTTGCTATAGCTTTGGGTTTCAATATGCATTTATGCAGGTGAAAGAAGCCCTGTGCATAAGCACTGCTGCATCCATTCAGTCTGTTAAGTGTCCTTTTAGGCAGCTGTTTCTGAACTCTGGTCTCCTCTTTGCAACCATTCCCTCTTCTTGAATATCTACAGGCAGGTCAATATCTTCCCTCTGGCCAAGGAGATTCCCACCTTAGACATAGAAATTCTTTCATGGCATGATGGAGAGTTGAAAATATTTTGCAAGCACTGAAAACAACTGAGCAATTAAAAACTAATCTTTGTGTGTTTTCTGTATTTGACCTGGGTTTAGAAAGGAAAACCTAAAAAGCAAAGTATGAAAGCTGGCAATGTGAATACTGCACATGTTTCAAATTAGTCTGAGCTGCCTTTGCTCTTTATTTAGGTTTGCAATTACAAAACAATAAGGTCTAAAGGGAAATATGTTTTAAATATCATGCTGATTTCTTCAGCTCTACAGAAGACAACAGCATGAATGTCAGTATGAGTACAAACGTCTGTTGAGGAGTATATCTGAAGTTTAGAAAATTGGTCAGAGGCAAAATACTAGATTATGCGTACAAATATAAAATTAGTGTGAAGAAGGCTCCAGATGATAAAGTATTGTTTTCCGTTCAGATTTTTTCCAGTCTTTACATTTAACTGTGATTCATTCATCATTATAACCATCTGCAGGGATTCTTGCACTACAGCAAGGAGTAACTCAATTTGTCTTTTGGGTATTTATGTTCCGTGCAGCAAAGGGAATCTGTTAAATACAAATGAAGGGATTCATTGATTTATGTTAGTGGGAACACTGATGCTACTTTAGCAAGTTGGTAGCTACAGATTAGAGCACTTACATGCAAATTTTATAAAAGTTCAGGACATTACTTGGATTCTGCAGATGGATAGATGGGTATGAGTCATTCCTAGAAAAACATGCAGTGTTGTTGTATATGCTGATCTACTGAAGCCTTTCTCAGTCTCTACTAATACACAAATGTGACACTACAGTTCTTCTCACCTTTGGTGCTTCTCAACTTTGATGGACCTGTGAAAGCAGCTATTGAGTTTAGATTCCTCCAATATTGCAATTAAAAGATGATAGTTAAATAATCTTAATTAAGCTCTGAAACTGGAGTCATATGGTGTCTGAACACTGTATCTCTGTGTTATTACTCTGCAAACTATTTTCTTTAGTGTTCACTGGAGAAAGGAACCTGTAGCAAGCCTTTTCTTTCAAGCTGTTAGCTCTGTATCCAGACGTAGCTGTGAAAATATTAATCATCAGTCAGCAAAGGGAGTCTAACACCCATTTTGGTGAAACTGAGTCACCTTTGTCTGACAAATATTTAAATATTAGCACAGCTTTGCACAAGTTGTCTCTAGGAGAAATAAATAGATGATTGTGGTCTGTTTCAAAGGCACAGCTTTTGACTGGATTAAAATATGGTATTTTTTGTCCCACAGAAAATTAATATGAGCATAATCTCACAGTGCAGACAAGGTGCAGCCTTTACCAAAATGCTTTTCTTCTCGAGTTAATTGCATTATCTGAGCATATTAAAAATACTGAGCTCTGAAGTAGAGCTTCTGATTTTTTAATTAGTTAAAGGGATATGTGAAAACAAGATTAACCATGTCAGCCCTGTAGTTCTCAAGAACAAAATTTGCACTACTTATGAAGGTGGATCATAAATGTTTTAAAAGTTTGACAGGAACTGCTTTTAGTCTGCTTCTTTTCATGTCTCTATCAGATTTCTGTACCTCTTTTGACCCCTTTTTTTTTTGCTTTTTTCTATCTCTTCCCCATCTAATGGCTTGGTATTTTTTCCCTTAATTTTGTGAGATGATCATCAGTCTTGACTGGTGAGAAAGCCAAAAGAAAAGATAAGTGCCTACTTACTTCCTCATTCACTTGCAGTCAGTAGGAGGTTGATGTGTTCCTCTGGGGTGGATGTCAGAGCTGCTGAGTGACTAGTAATAATTTGGGGAGTTAGTGCAGTTGACTTGTTCTTGCATAATTTACAGCTGGTAACTAACGTGGAATAGGGAATTTACTGAAAATGCTTTCTTCTCCCCACACCCCATCACTAAAGGTACAGAGTGCCTTCGGATGCCTCCTACCTGTCATTATGACTTGAGGGGATTCATCAGACCACTCACTCCTTATTATGTATTGAAATAAATATCTTGTTTGAATAAAGGGTGTGTCCAGGTTTCTTTTTCATCCCTCAAAGGAAACTTGTTATTACTGTATTGTTTCTGGTATTTCAGGAAACCCAGAGAAATGCCCAGACAAGTTCTTGCTGAAGATCAAGTTGAGCAGTTTCTTAACAGTCAAAACACTGAACAGTTGGGTTTCACCTGAATGGTTGCAGTATCCTGAGTTTTCAGCTTTGGAAGGATTGATGCAACAAAGAATGTTGCACCTTTTCTCCTGTTAGCTGCGTACAGTGTATCAGTCTCTAGTTTTTGTTAAACTATAGTTCTTCACTCATTATTCCTAGTTGCTACTATGTTTCTGTCTTTAGATTTGGCTAAAACCACAACAATGTTAAAAAGGGAGGTCTCACCTGAGGTCGTGCAGGCAGACCAGCCTATGCAGGTGGCCCAGATGTTCTATTTTAAAGTTGTGATTACTTCCCCAACCTAACTCAGATGCCTTCTTCTTTGCTTTGTTAGAGTCTTTGGCAACCCTTTGGAAATGTTAACTGAAAGTTACATTTGTTTCTCCTGAAACAAGAAATGCTTACCACTCAGCCTGAGGTCAGACTGTGTTGCACAGAGTTAAATGTTGAATAAACCAGGCTGTCTCATCCTGACTACTCTGTCATCTCGTATCTGCAGAGTGTTAAACACCACCTTCCCCTGCATCCTGCAAGGAAGGACATAGAGCAGCACTCTCTGTGTCCTTGCAGGGTCCTGCTGGTTCCCTCTGCACACGTGCGTGTCAGGGTTGGAGCAAAGACGACCTGTCTTGGTGAGGAGGAGAGAGGAGGAGTTACTGCTTATCAAAGTATTTGTGTGAATGTGGGATGGAGATGGATTTTGAGACTGAAGGTGTTTTCATACAACAGATCCTTGCTGGTTTTGTGAGCTATTTGTGAAAGACTTGCACCCTGGATGAGTTTTTAGCTCTGAAGTGAAACAAGTGTAATCTGTGTTCATCTTATCTCCTGTCCTTCCCCAGCTACTGAGGTAATTCCAAATTTATTTATTTGAGAAAAGGCTACAATTTAAAACACTGTTTTCCCCAAACAAATGCATTAAGACATTATAATCCTTTAGAGGCACATCCATGGATTGTTGCTGCATCTTACCTGCCAACCATGGCTTACTCTGCAAGTAAAGACTGGAAAAAGGGAGACGATTCTCTCTTGAACAGAGGACATAATAATTTAATATCCAAACCAAGTTTCTTAAAGACCTCTGCAAATGTCAAGCTGCAGATTTCAAATTAGGTTGAGGAATATGAAAGCAGAATAAGCATAGTGAACTGGCCATTCAATAGCTGAAGAGGGAAATAGTTGCTTCTAAAAGGAAGCAAAAGCCTTACAGAAGAGGCAGAAAATATTAAGAACTAGAGAAACAAGCAGTATGTAGGCATTGCCAGCTGGTGTGAAAGAAGACAGTCCTCTGGGCTCTATTAAGGGAAGAGAAAAAAGAGTCCTCTTCCCTCTTAAGGGAAGTAGAAAAAATAAAGGAACATAATTCAACAAGGAAAGCTCAGGAGCTGTGCCAGAGACTGGTTGACAGTAGAAGTAAACTAGACCTCATAAAACCACACAATGCTGTAAAGATCATCAGATTTGCAAAACAACACTATTATGAAAAAGACAAAAGCAGTAGGCTATTGCTAACATTGAAAAAATAAACAACACGTAAAATAGTCTCTTCAGTCTCCAGAGGGGCCAGCCAAAGGATATCCACGAGACAATTTACCATGTGTCTTGCAGGATGTTAATACTGCTTGGAGACAAAAGTGTTTTATTTAAGCCACCTAAACCTTACCAACAGATCAAATGTTCTGCATGAAAGGCATTGAAAGTGAGTTTAATTATGGAGAATATTAAAATTAGTATACTTGAAATCCTTAGACCCCTAATATCTCTCCTGCAGAATTTTTATAAATATGTATGATAGGAATCTGGAGTGAACAGACGGAACCACAGTTGGGTCAACTTCTTAATGAGACACGGAAAGAAAAAAAGGCCCTGGCATCTAGATAGAGTAATATTGAAATATGGAGAACACCTACTCAGCTTCATCACATGTAACACATCTGTTTATTAAATCAAACTCTTTCCTTTGTTCTTATAAACAAACCAAATAATCCTGCCTACTTACCCCAGCAGAGCTCCAGCCAAGTCACTTTACCAGGAAGCTGAGAGAGATCAGCATTCATGACTCGTTTTTCAAGCCGAATATGCAAAACAACCCACCTCACAACTAACATTAGAAGATGAAAAACTGATAACGTGATCTGGCAGTTCTCAAAAGGGATCTTAAAAAACTTCTGGCTAAGTCCCAGGTTTAGGAATAAAATATTTATCCAGAGTCAAGTCCAAATGCTGCAGTAAAAATTAACAGGGCCCTATAAGCAAGTTTCTCATTTTCATACTGGGGCTTTCTCCATCATCTCTCATCTTCACTATGGTTGTACAGTATTCATATAGCAAGCCCAGGGAAATCAATGAATCTCAGGTGGAATGGACAGACAAGATGGGGAGCTCTTATGAATGAGTTTTAAAAGTAAACAGTGAAAGTATTCTTGTCACCTCGATTGCAAATGGAAAATACCGAGTAGATTAAATACTGTTTTCAGATGAATCTAACATGTACAGATGCTGGCTGGGCTAGTCTTCTAATGTCTGTAAATTCCCACAATATATGTATTTGAGGTAATAGTGAGTCAATGGAGAGCAAACCTACCAGCAGGCACTACTGTGTCTATAGCAGGTGCATCTGACCAGGCACGCCACAAGCCAAAATGCAGAGAGCCTGCAAGACTGTCCTGTCTCTGCCTTTACAATGTGAAAGGAAATAAGAGAACTGATGTATGGAAGTGCATGGGAAAAGACTACATAAAAACAAAGATGTTACTTTTCTAAAGAAAATTTAAAAACAGATGAAAGCATATCTCTCATCAGTCAAAACTGAACCCAAAGAATTGTCTTGACCCTGAATCAGTTTTATTTTCTAAGCATTACTAGTTGTCCCCTTAGCGAGTTTCCTAGAACACCATCAATGTAAAATAAATTGATTAGGGGAAAAATTGGAATTTGAAGTTAGAGGCCACACCGCAAAGACTTGGCAAAATGGAGAGAGATGCTGCTTAACCAAACCCAGTATTATTAGGTAAATCAGATCAGAGGGGTGCTTTTACACTGGTCATTTTAAACTCGGTAAGCACCAAAAAGGGTGGATTAACACCTTTTCCTAAAAACCAGACTGTACACGTCTCTAATTCTTTCAGGGAGTAAAGAACCTCGGAGTCAAACTGGTGTCTGATCAGTTTCTGATCAGAGCTGCAGTTTAGGGGTGAGATAATGCTTAGACTTTTTCCTGAACCCTCCCTCTCAGCACTTATTTCTGTATTGGATAACATGGAAATAAACTCTGCTAGATCCCAGGCAAGTCTGAGGACCTGACAATGTAGTGCTGATAAGGTATTACCTGAATTATTGAGAAGAAATATATTGAAATGTCTTGCAAAGCTTCCTCAGTTTGCAACAAAATAATAAGTGAATGTTTCATAATTAATAAATTCCACCTGCCCCATCCCCCCTTTTTTTTTTTTACACATCTTTGCAGAAAACTTATAAACCTTTGGAAAATATTCCTTCCTTCAGTGTATACTCTTTCTTGCTTCTATAAGGAATGAATTTCTCTATTCCTTCTTTAAGGAATGAATCCTAGGCTCCCTTTATTTTGAACTACCCATGGGAATCTCTTGGTAGAACTGCTCTCAGCAGAAGATAACCATAGCCTGGTAACCTTTTTGGATTTATTACTTAATAGTAGAAACTTGTCTTTAGACACTGAATTTTGGTTTCTTAAGCTGATTGCTTCTGGATTTCTTGCTTCAGTTTGGATTATACAGCTCTGTGTGTCTAGACTATTTTGTATTTTATTTTATTTTATTGGTTTTACTCATGATGTATGATTTGTTTGTCTAATTATCTGGAACATATGTAGACTTGCTGCTGGAGGAGACACTCATCCCTGATCCAGCTGATGTGTGGTTGCGTGAATCAGCCATCTAAATTATACCTCCAGAGTAGATAGGTCAGTGCCAATCGCTGCGAGGGAGAAAGCCAAAGAACACTTGTGAGAAAATATGTAGAGGCAGTCCTTGAGAGAAGAAAAGGACTAAACCTTTCTCAGGTGTTTTATTTTGAAGATGTGCAATGCTCCCTGTCTTTTCCCCATTTCTCTCTCTCTCAAAAAAATAAGTTAGCACTTCTCCCACTGCAACCTGACACAAAAGACCTTCTCAAATAAATCACTTGTGCAGTTGACTGGTATGACACAGTGTCAGATGCTGTCTTTTTGATAAGTTCATTTCCTAAGCAATTTGTTTAACCCTTTTTATAGACATTGTTTTCTCTGACTAAGTCGTGAGTCATTTTTCAACACATGAGTACTCCAGGGAAATGTCACACTCGTCGCTTGTTTCTCTGCCTGCCTGGCTTCACCATATGATTTTTATAAGCCAAAAGGACAAGAATTCCTCCTTTTGTTTGTCCCATTCTGCTGACAGCTGGCTGTTGTTGGCCCTGATTGGGCTACTCTATCGGCTGACCTTATAGTTGTTATAAGGCAAATGAAGTATTTGGAAAAGAGCCCCTTCTTTAACCCAGAGCATCAAGTAAAATGAAGAAGCTTTTAGTAGCCTGTCACGATGGATATCACTCATCAGATTTGTGTCATGATGTGAATGTAATTTCTTGTGTCTTAGAAGTCAGTTCCAAGTTGCCCTAAAGTAGCCACCACCGAGATGAGGATGTCTAGGAAAAATCAAAGTGATCATTTTTCATCCCAAAGACTTGCTTTAGGACACAAAAGCTGTCATTCACCTCAACAGAACAGATGGGCTGAGGGCTTGTAAAGGGTCATTTGGATTTTTTTCCTCTGGGGAAAAAAGTCTGTTTGCCATCTTACAAAAACCTCTTCTTTGCTGTTTATATTGTAAATAGACTCATAAATTTGAACAAGTATATCCAAACTGCTTTGAATTTTCTGTATTATCTGTGCCTGAGGGCAGCTAGGGATGAGTGTTTGCACCCAGGTACGGTGACAGAAGGCAAGCGCAGAGACTATGGCTGTCTCAGAGGAACACTCCCCTTGGGAACTGACTTTCTGAGGAAGCAAATGTAATTACTAGGAGTCCTGGGCACGCCTGCTGTCATGAGAAAGGAGTGTCCCAAAGACTGTTCCAAGACACTGCATTTGGTAGCTATAAAACCCTTATCTAATTCACTGTAAGCACAAGGCTGTTGTCTCCCTGTCCCACTCCCTTCATCTTCCCCTTTCTCTTCCTCTCTTTTTTTGTTTAAAACTCTAGAGACTTGAACTGTATACTTCCATGGTGTTTTTAAATGGAAAAAGCTTAGGAAATGTTCTAAGGGAAGCGTTACTGCCTTGTAGTACAATTCAGCTTGTGGCATGCAGGTCCTTGAAAACCAGGTGCTTTGTTTCTGATCTTAATCCTTTCTGACTGGCTGCTGTGCCACAATAGCATGAGCTGTGTGTGTTTGGAGGGTTTATCTCAGGGACCCTGCCTAGATCCCTTGGATTGCTTTTGAATGTAGTGTCATTTTCTCTAATGAGTTACTGCTGGTTGTAAGCATGCTGTACTTCAAAGGTCGAAGGGCATTAATCTTTCTCTTAAGGCTTATGCGATGAGAAATGTGGATGCTGGAATTGCTGCTGTGCAGAGACAACTGGATCCTGGCCACTCCTTGTCAGGGTAGCTTTAGAGCTCATACCCATAAAGGACTGAAGCCAAAATCCTTTTGTCAACACTTGGGTTGATACTGAAAGAGAATGAGTGTGTTATGAAATTCTTTGCTAATCATGGGACTTTTCCAGCCTAATTATGTCATCTAAACTTTTGAAATCTTCTTTGTTCTGTCTGTAGGGCCGTACTGTGGTAATGTGATGCCTGTCCCCAAAGAAATCATTCTAGATAGCAATGAGGCAACTATTCACTTTGAGAGTGGATCCCACGTTTCAGGACGAGGCTTTCTGTTGTCCTATGCCAGCAGTGATCATCCAGGTACAGTGATATCTAAAAGTAGTAGAAGATTAGTGGCATAGTTACCCCTATTTAAATATCATCTCTACACACATAGAGCTTTAGCCTAAATTTTTGTTCCTAAATATTTCCAGATTAGCATGAACCATGGTACTTTTAATAGCATGTATGCAAGAAACAGTTGTAACATTAACCAGGTATAATTGCTGCTGAAATCCTACATCTACAATACAGGGCCAATGGAGGGGAAAATAGTGCCTTCTCCTTGAAGCTCCACTGTGTTTTGAGCTCCAGCATCCATCACACTGTGATAGAATGGAGGGCTAGGAGGGATTAAAGTTTTAATTCCCACATTTAATGTTCTGGAGGTCTGTTCAACTTTGAAGAAGATATAAAGCATAAGAAGAGTAGAAGAGAGTTGAAAAGAATGAAAGAAAACCATAGCTGTTGCTTCCAGTCTAATAAAATTCCTTAAGTGTTATACAGAGAGGTCTTTAAATGTAATTTCATGTTCTGGCAAATATTTGTCAGTATATTTACATCCTATAATGGGAATTGACATTTGTAAACTTTTTACAGATCTCATCACCTGTTTGGAACGAGCAAACCACTACATGAAGGCTGAATTCAGGTAAAGAGGGTTTGCAGCTCTGCATTCTGGCTTGTTTTACAGTATGTGTAAACTGATTCAATTGTTAGAAAATGTTAAACAGTCTAGGTTTTCTGGAGAAGTGAATGTTTGAGCCCCAGTGCTCTAATGGTCTAACGCCTGGTTGTTACTGGAGAAGCAGTAGTGCAGAATGGGAGACTGTGGCCCAGAAAAATGATGGAATGGAGTTGCAGAGCTCTCAGCAATTCTCATTAAGTGCATACATATACATGGTATATGTAAAAAGAGTTTCCACTTTGAAATTCAAAGTAGCCTCAAATTCCAGTGCTTCCTCTGGGAGCAGATCACGTCCCAGCTGATACAAGATTATCTGAGGACAAGCTATAATTTCTCGGTTCCTTGAACTTTTTGATAGGTTTGAAATGGTAATAAATTGTGCTCTTCTGGCTGCTGTCTGCATGTGCATATAGGCTTCTTATCTTACTCTGAAAACTTGTGTGGTAGCATTTCTCGAAGAGAATTAAACAGAAATAAATGCCCTTGATAAACTGCTTTTCTGGTTCTTTGTGTGCTACTGTGCTCAGTCCACCTATGAACTCAAGGGCCCATTTATTTAGCTCCTAGACTCACTAACAGAGCATCAGCCAGAAATTACTGCTAAAATATTTATTTGTTTGAGAGCATTTCTTTTATAGGAGTTTGTTTGTGTGTATTGTCACTACAGTTCATGCCTTAAACAAGCCTTTCTTCTCTCACTACAGCAGATACTGTCCTGCTGGTTGCAGAGACATAGCAGGTGACATTTCTGGGAATATTGGAGAAGGATACAGAGATGTAAGTACACAGGAAAATGGGGAGGAATTTATAAAGAAAAAAGAAACAAGAATAGAACAACTTGTTTTCAACTTTTGCTGCTTGACTTTTGTTAGTAATTCTTCTGGGCTGTTTTTCTATACCTTTTATTATCAGTATATAAGTAAGTTATCAGTATATAAGCACACAGAGACACTTTTCAAACAGACAGATCAATTGTGTGAGAACAAAGTCCACTGATTCTCAAATATACCTACTGAATTGTGGTTTCTGGCTTTCTGGAAAAAGCCTGCCTAGTGTTTGTCCTTCTTGAGGCAGTGTTCATCCATGTACAAAATATTTCTATGATTTTAGCTTTTACTTGTTTGGTGTCCACATGTGAAAAGGATGCATTTCAGTAACACATGGGTTTTCTTTAAGATTATGCCTGCACTATCCTAGCATATGCTCTGAGATGAAATAAATATTACACACTGCCTAACCCCCATCCCACCAGTAACTACAAACCTCCTGGGTTGTTTTAACTTCTTGTTCTTTAAACTGAAAAAGTTGAAGTGGTTGCATTTTTCCACAGTTCATATCACTCAGAGCTCTGTCCTCTCTGTGCCCCTCACCCTGGACTCTTCTCCTGTCATGTCTGTGAAATTTTTACCTGTCTCACAGAGGAGTAAGCCTAATCATACCAGTGAAGAAAAATCCCACCCTATCACAGTCATTGAGTCTCCAAAAAGTCAGTGCTCACGTTTAACCTGTTCATCCAGTTATTCAAGCATGCTGGCTCCAGCCTGGAAAGTGGCAGAGCTGAAGAAACAAAGAAATGCCACATTACATTCTCATTAGCTAGAGTTATTCTGCTCTTGGTTCCAATGATTAGGGTAGAAAAGCGGCACACAGCATGACCTCATGCAGATTTTATCTGCACTGAGGAATTTGCAAAAGAAATTTTCCCTCCACCATTAAGGAGGATTTTCTGATGGGAAGAACCTGCAGGGCTCCCCTGGAAATGTGCTGCCTTTCTGCCTCCACTCTCCCCACCCCTCCCTGGAGGTGACAGCCCAGCACCCCAGCTTGTCCAGTAGCACAGCCCAAACTGGGCCAGTGTGAACCTGACCAGCCTCTGCCTGCAGCCCCTAGGAAAGTCTCCTTTGTACCTTTCTCTGTCCCTCTCTTGCTTTGCCCTAGCCCTGTTATTGCCACCTAGCTGGCGCGTGAGTTGTCCTGCCTGTATTTTTCAGCACCATCCCACCTGAGGTACTGGGAAATGAGCTGCACTAAAAACTCGGCAGCAGCTACTCAACACACAGCCAAATCCCCTAATGTACACCATAACTCAAATGCTAAGGTGCAGTAATAGATAGGTCTGCCTTCAGACACGAACACCGAGGAATTATTGATTTATCTTCCCAAGGAAGCGTTGCCTTGCCTTTGACATTTTTTCCTGAGGAGTGACAATCTTACTGCACCTTCCCAGAAGCAGATCATTTGTTTTTTTCATTTCAAAAGAAAAATTACTTTGGAGGACGTATATTTTTCAAAGATTACTGCTCTTTCTCCCTCCCCTGCCTCTTATTCCTCTTGAGCTTTTGCTGGATTTTATGAGCTGTAACACCTGTATACGAGTGTCCTGGAAGGGAAGGCATTAGCAGTTTGTCAGATGGGTTTCCTGAGCCTTGGCTGCTGCCTTTCAGACGTCTCTGCTGTGCAAAGCTGCGATCCACGCCGGCGTGGTGGCGGACGAGCTGGGCGGCCAGATCAGCGTCACGCAGCACAAGGGCATCAGCCGCTACCAGGGCGGCGTCGCCAACGGCGTCCCCTCGCTCGAGTGAGTACCACGGGTGGGGCTGGCCCCAGGGCACAGCCCGGGCACAGGCACTGCCCACCATGGGCACAGGCAGGTGGGGACACCATTCTGGGAGGAAAACATGTTAGGTGTGTTTCTAGGGCTTCATTAAAATGGTGTTGGCAATGGAGATAGGAAGAGGTTCCAGGTTTTCAGTGGCTCTATACCGTGTAGGGTGGTATTTTCTTTTTTTTCCCCCTTCTGTTCCTTCCAAAACATATTTGCAAATTACCATGTTAGCAGATACATGAGAGTACGATGTTCTGCAACAAACTGCTAATAAATCATGATGCATTCATGTTGAAGTTTAAAAAAAGCTAGGAAAAATGAGTAAGTAAAAAGTGCCATTGAGCCATAGGGGATTTAATGAACAACTTCTTAAACATTGTGCTTTTGACATGTTCAGAGTTTTTCTCTTTTAGAATATTTATATCAAGGATGTTATATTTACCGCTTATCTTCTGACTTTTAATTGTACTGCTGTTGAAGTAGAAATAAATCCTCTAATCTCTATCCAGCACAGTAAGACCTTCCAGCAACTGCTTCTGTCATTCCTGTTGGTTTATAGTTTTTAATTTTCAAATGTTATCTGGATTTTACATGAGGCCTTTTTTTTTTCCTTTTTTAAGAAGGGAAATTTCCATCCCATAGCCTATGAGAGCTAAGGCAATACGTATTTTTTATACTATTTTCCTGTTTTCTTCATGATTTCTCACACTCTCCTGACAATTTTACGATCATGGTTTCATTCATAAAAAAAGCATTCATGTGCTCTGTTTCTGTGCTTAAACTTCAGTACAGACTGAAATGCTTTATATGTAATGGCACTGGAGTATACAAAGCTTGGTAGTATGTAGATCATAGCCAAAGAACGGTATGGCCTAAATATTTTCTATTTTTTTTGAAAGTTAGTTGCCAAAGAAAATTAATATAAACTTGTCTCAAGCAAAGCAGGACTGAGAACTCTGGTTAGGCACCAAGCCCCTCCATAAAACAAATAATACAAATTCTTTACATCACACATGCCAGCTTAGTGAAACCCTAAATTAAATATTTTGTACCTTATCTAAAGATGTTACAGAACTGTTCACATACATTCATATGCTTGTGACCCTTGATAATCCCAGTGGAGTAACTCAGACAGTAGCACATAAAATTTTATAATGAAAGGGAGTTATGATTCTTGTTTGTATTTTTTTTCCCAGTCCAAGAGCCAGTGGGTGAAAAATAAAGTGTATAAGACTGCAAGTGTACACTTGCTGGGGGGTTTAGCCCATTTAATGTGAGGCCCCTGAGAGAGCACCCTAAGGAGGAGCAGAGCCCCTGTAGCTCTCCTGCCTATAGGGGCAGACAGAGTCACTCCTCGAGCATGATGCGCATCTCCAAGGGACAGAATTGCCCCGAGGAGACAGCCATAACTTTCTCCAGGTTATACAGGAAGCCACAGGCTCACACTGGGCTGTATGCCTACAAACTAGATGGCACACAGTTTGAGAAAGATGGGAGTGTCAGCACAGCACTTCCTAGGATGTGTCTGCCACACCTGGCAGCTGGGACAGTCTCTAGAACAGATGAACTGTTGGTGTAAGCCCAGGAGAGGGAAGTTGGAGTGTGTAGGGAAATGTTTTTGTTTCAAAACATGAAAAAGTGCTCCTAGAAACTGTAGGCCTGTCTACTAAGAAAATGAACCAATGCATTTTGTGCTTTAAAAAATCTTTTATAACAGGCATCTACAAAGCTGCATGGCTTCCCTGTTCTGCAGTGCCTACATGCTGAAAGAAAATCCTGCAGATGAGCCAGTGCCTGCAAGAAAAAATTGGTGCTTGAGCAGCAGTGCCTTAAGAGCTTTTTAGATGCCCTTAAATAAGAGCTTGCTCAAGCTTCTAAGATCCCATTTATAGTGGATTTCAGTATAAAAGGTTCAAATTATTTAGCGACTTTAGCCGAAATTGACCTCATCAAAAGCTGCTGCCGGAGTGCATCGAGCTGTTAAGTATCTGTGTTGTTAACATGGAGTTGTCTCACTCACCCACCACCCTGCAAGAGCTGACCTTGGCCCCCCCACTCCATTTCTCAGTGTGTTTGTTACGCTCCAGCATCTGAGGTTTTCACTTCCCATGATCCATGTGCAGACCTGCACCCCCAGATGCTGTAATGAAGACCGAGTGGCTGGATTTATTGGGCAGCTCTGATAGCCCAGTGCAAATACACAGGGTGTTGTAACATAGCCTGTGACTATTCATCTGCACATGTGGAATCATTTGCCTTTGAAAATGCAAGAGACTGTGTGCTTGTCAACAGTGAAAGATGAGATTCAGGGTTAACCTGCACTGCTTAGGAAAAGCTTGCTTGAGACCAACTCTGGCAAAAAAAAATAAAAGGCAGGATCCTGAAGATTGTCAGGCAAATGAGGAACATGGGGTGATACCCTCCCTTGAAGGACAAAGTGGAACCTGTGTGACAAATTCCAGTGGTCACATTAGGAAACTGATGAATTACCACTTACTGAATTGGCTTGTTCTCTTTAGTGAATTACAGTAGAAATTTATCAGCTTAATTTCATAGCTTTGTAGACCTTAGAAATGCTAACCTCCTCTATTTGCTAAATTTGCAGCACTCTATTTGAAAGAGTTCTGGTTGACTTTTTATCATTATAAGTATTCAAGAAGCGCTGTGATTGCTGTTTTGGGTAGGTTTTACTGATTACATAGGTGTTTATTTTCTTCTTTTCTCTTGAAATGAATTGCTTTGCATTCACTAAGAAATCAACAACTGTTTTGGCTGTGATGTCTGTCGAACTGGTTTGAAGTGAGCAGAGTGCATCTGATCGCCCCTAAGGATTGCCTGTGGGGAAGATGTGGGAGGGAGGGCTTGTGTTTCCCCTTCTAGCTACTCAGCCGCCTACGTGCCCAAATAAATCAGCTCCCGCCCAGAGCTCTGGAGGGCTTAGTTTGCCTGTAGTCGTTAGTTTTCCCTCAGTGACAAAAAAAAAAAGCAGTGTTTTTATTGACCTTGACATGGAACTACTTACCTATTCCCCATTTGCAGTGCTCTCAAAACATATAGCCCTGCACGCCGTGGTAAGGCCACAGACAGTACCTTGGGGAAAATTTTCCTGGCCAAAAACAAAGAAAGGGCAGCCTGAAAGGGACCTGTGTCCATGCTTAGTGCAGAAGTTGTTTTACTGCTTAGTCACGCTAGCCAAGGCTTTTCAAAAGGGGCCAGTGATGCATGCAGCTAATCGAAGTGACAGAGGAGGGGGCAGATTTTCAAGAAATCCAAACTAATTTCACGCAAAAAACCTGGCTTTTCTTTTTATTAGGCAGCCAGTTGGAGTCATTGCTTCTGGAATGAAACCTCAGGGGCATCTCCTTGGTAATTAGAAAGCGAGAGGCCAAGGAAAACTCAGCTTTCCCTTAGAGTGGTGATTTTATCTTGTCCTGCATTGTGCAGGGCTTTGTGGAGTGGCCAAGAAGTGGCTTTTCCCCTGAAGCAAAACAGTCCACGTCAGAAGAAGGAAGAAAATGGGAGCCATAGATGTGGTTAATGGAGCATAAAGAGCCATTCCTGATGGGAGGTGTTGACCGTGGCTGTAACAGAGCTGGTTCCCACCCAGATTAAAACAAGGAGTAGTTTTCATCCCATTTTCATCCTATGACACACCTATAGCTCAAGTAGGAATGGCCTACTACCACTCCAGAGGTGGCGTGGTTTAGTCTCCATCAAGTGCAACTCATTCACAAGCAGCAGGAGTAACAGGGTGATGCAATGGGAAGTCACTTTAAAGCTTTAAAAAATGCTCAAAACCATTAAAAAATTACCTGAATTCAGTCACTGTAAGAGACGCACTTGAGTACTTTTAAAAGGGTCAGTATCCAGCCAGCAGAGAAAGTGGCTGTCTGGCCAGAGATATTTTACTAGATAAACAGTGATTCTAAAGCTCTACCTCATGAAAGGCTGAATTACCTTTTTCTTTTCTTGCAGTGGTTCTCTATCAGATAAGCGGTTTACGTTTACTTCAAATGGTAAGAATAATTGCTTTCTTTTTAGCTATTTAAATATTTTCTGTAAAAGTTTTAAAAAATAATCAGGAGAATGTCAGGCTGTGTCTAGGAAGGATATTTTAGGACAGCAGTTTTTTAAAATTGGCAAGTGAATAAAAAAATTGAAGGGATGTGAAGTGAGCTAGAAAAAAACACAGAATATGTGTGGTCATACGCACATAGATGAGAAACAGAAATAGTATTCTGCTGTTACATTTCTGGTGCCAGCATATGAAAAATGACAATCAGATAATCCCATTTTTATGTACTTTAGGCCACAGACAATGAAAGCAGTTTTTCTTCAGACATTTGTAATTTCCATCTTCATCATAAAAGCAGAGAAAGAAAACATAGGAGAAATGAAAATGTATTTATATTGCACTGATACAGAAGGCGTTTTTGTTTATGGCTTTCCAAGATGCAAAACCCTCTTTTAATCTGTCAAGCCGTTCATTTGCATAAAACACAGCAAAGAGGGGGGAAAAGTTCACATTCGTTCATTTGAATTATATTTCACTCATTTGAGATAAAATCATTTACTATTCTACTGAAAACTGTAGAGCATGTATAGGCCTTTGAATCTGCCAAGGAATTATTTTTAACTTCATTGAACCGTATTCTGCTGGCCTGTTTTCTCTGAAGAACCTTGATGTGCAGAGACTTTGTGGGTTCTTTGGTGGAGTTTGTAGTGCTTACCCTCAGATATTATCTTCATGATATCACATCTTGGCAACAGTATCAAGGAGCTTCTCTAATGAGTAACTTTCCTAGCCCTGATTGCAGGTGGGAATCATGAAATATTTACAGTTAAGTATTCCTCTCGGTACAGTGCCTTCATCTGTGAAATGTTTTGTACAGCAGAATTAGTTAATGCCAATCTCAAAACATAAATATTATGTTTCAGAAGGAAAAATTTAAAAATAAAAAATGTCTTCACAGAAATGAGACAAAAGTGCAGAGATTAAAAAACTAAATGGCAAAAATAGCAGATGTAGTCAGAAGGTGTCATGTATGTAGGAGTTAGACTGGTAAAGGATTGGGACTGCAGCACTCTGGTACTGGATCATACACTACAAATTGACTGGTAAACACCACAGCTAATGGGGAGCATCAGGCTAGCACTAGATTCAGCAACGTCTGACTTTGCTGTTGTGGGTGGTCTTCAAATGTTGCTAGCCTAATATAAAAATATCCTGTGAAAATGCAAAATAACTCCTTCTGCCTGTCTGTGTGGGGACTCCTAGGCTGCAACAAATCTCTCAGTCTGGAAGAGGGATTCCTCTCCAAGAGCCAGGTTACTGCATCTTCCTACTGGGAGGAGACCAATGAGTTTGGGCAACTACTCCTATGGTCCCCAGACAAGGCTTGGCTACAAGTCCCGGGATGGTCTTGGGCCTCTAACCACAGCAGCAACCGTGAATGGCTGGAGATAGACCTGGGAGAGAAGAAGAGAATAACGGGTATGTCGCTCTCTGGTTATTAGAAATGGGTGTTTCAGCTGGAGAAGAAACTGAATGCAGCTGAAAAGCTGATAGTGCACTAGTGCAACATTTCTTTTGTTAAATGAAATGAAATGTTCTGCACTCAGGAATATTATTTTCCTATTCAAAACGTTGTGGCTATTTACAAGACTGGTCTTCCTATGGGGATATAGGATTGAACTCAACTGTCATGCATATCTGATCTGTAGACATGCTGACAGAACAAAATACACAGGGAGCAGTAGAGTCTGGGTGGATGATCTGGAATCAATAAGGAAGTCACAGCCTTTGAAACAAGGCCTAGGTGAAAGAAATTCCTGTTTCCATCTCCTGGTTTAGTTGTAAAAATGTAAATTACAGTTGCTGCTAAAGATGTAAATATGGCTGATACAAACCATAATATCAAAAAGTAATTTTCATTTTGGAAAATCACAGAATCACAGAATGAGTAAAATTGGAAGGCACTACAGTGGGTCATTTGGTCTAACCTCAAACAGGGTGATCCTAGAGCACACTGCACAGATAGTTCCTGGATATCTCCAGTGAGAGAGACTCCACAACCACTTTGGGTAACCTGTTCCAGTGCTCGGTCACCCGCGCAGTAAAGAAGTTCTGACTCACTTTCAGGTGGAACTTCCAGTGCATCAGTTTCTGTCCATTGCCTCTCGTGCTGTTGTTGGCACCACCCAGCAGAGCCTGGGTCCATCCTTTTGGCACCCTCCTTTTAGATACTGATGGACATTGATGAGGTCCCCTCAGTCATCTCTCCTCAGGGCTGAACAGAGCCAGCTCCCTCAGCCTTTTGTCCTCCGTTAAAAATATCCATTGGTCTAAGTTCACAATTTAAAACAGATTTCCATTCTTCACCCAACTTTTAGACTCAATATCAACACAGTTTGGAAAATAAATTAACGCCTTGAAAACCAAGTTTTCCAAATTGTTTTGGCTTCTGGGTTTGCATTTGAAAATGTTCCCTTAAAACAGGCATATAGCAAATGAAAATATTTCTTGCATTTTCTTTAAAGGGATTAAGACCACTGGTTCTGGATCCATGAATTTCAACTTTTATGTGAAGACATTTACAATGAACTATAAAAATAACAACTCAAAATGGAGAACTTACAAAGGGATTCTGAGCAATGAAGAAAAGGTAAGGGAAAGTGGGAAGGGTAGGAAAACACAAAACAATAATGTGTATGTTGTCTTGACATTGAAGGGCAGGCTTTCACTGTCAAGAAAGATTAGGAGTTTCAAACTTGTCTAGACTTGGGCTGTCTTCACCAGTGTAATTTATGGCTACAGAGTAGATAGTGAGCTTGTCGAAACAAGGAAGTTATCCAGGGATTGGTGAAGCTGTGGGACACACACAGGGAGGCATGTGTATGTCTGCACCCTTCTTTTAAAAAAGCAGTGTAATTGGAGCTGTACAGCAGCTGTTGGGGCAAGTCCTTAGCTTAGCTCAGTGTTTGCCCATGCCAGGGATGCTGTTGGTATGGCACCAGCAAAGCTCAGGGTCAGCTCCAAATGCATCGGGATGGTCAATCCACCTCCCCCTGCCAAATGAATCGACCCCTCCAGTGAAGGGCAGAGCTGCTGGTGGAGTTTGTTTGAAAACATTTTCCCCTGAAAACCTCATGTTTCCTTTCAAACAAAAGAAATCCTAAAAGCCTTCCTCCCTGTCCCCACAGTGTTCAAAGTCAGACCTCCACTCATCATTCCTGAGGGATCTCAGCTTGCCTCAGGAGAAGGCTCTACCTGGTCCTCAGGCCTGATGGCAGTTTTTGAAACTGCTCTTTTGAAATGGCTCTGCTTTTCTTAGCTTACATGGCAAGGAATTTCCAACATTAATGGGTTTAATATTTTTTTTAAATGTTAAACTGAGGGCATGCTGGCCCAAAGAGTGATAAATCAGTCTAGTAGTGGATGAACTGCAAAGGCGTAGCTATTTAAAATGTGCAGGCTTGCAGTTTCCCACAGTGACTTGTTATATACAAATATCCTTTGAAAGTATTATATATGATCTTAGTTTCAGGTAAGGTGCATGACAGAACCTGTCCCATTAGAACCCCAAGTGGCCTGGCATTTTATCTAAGATATGCTGAGCTCACTTCTCTATCTTGTCAGGCTTTTAAGTTTTCCTAGATCATGCTGAAGCATCTCCAAGAACTAATATTGCAAGGACAACTATTCTGCACAGGGGGCTGAGCTGATTCTGGGAAATACTGTATAAGTGCAGTAACAGCTGTGTAGTGAATAGTCATTCTTCAAGCCTGATATAGAAAACTGACCATTTTACTAAAATGTCTAGAAATGGTTCACCTCAGTTTTCTTCTTTTTATGTTTCTATCCCCGATTTCCAAGAAAGGGTGCTGCAGTGCTCTTAAATAAAAAATGATAGCATTATACCAGCATACATTAACTGGAAATTACACAGTATTGAAATGGTGGTAATCTTTCTCCTCCAAGCTAACAGAAAGATGCGATCATCTGGCACAACTAAAAGGATTATTTCTTTCCAGAACTCTCAATTCCTAAAATCTTGTGGCTGAATCCCAGGTTATCAGTGCGTTAGTCTTAGGATGAAAAATCTTTGAAGTTGGATGTCAGGAGCCCTTTGAAGAAAGAGCCTTTTAAAACAGGGCAAACAGTGTGTGCACCCTTTGTTGCAGGTATTCCAAGGCAACTCCAACTCTGGTGACATAGTGCGCAATAACTTCATCCCTCCAATAGTGGCCCGTTACGTGCGGATTATCCCCCAGACTTGGAACCAAAGAATAGCACTGAAGCTGGAGCTGATGGGCTGTAGAATAATGCCAGGTATGGGGTAAGCAGTGCATGGTGCCCCTAAAGCCCACTGTGCTGCCCCAGCACCACTGATGCCCCCTTCTCTCTTGCAGCTAACAGTTCGTTTACACATTCAATGTGGCAGAAACCCAGTCAGAGCACAGAAACCTCCCTTGGAAAAGAAGACAGGACTGTTACAGAGCCCATCCCCTCCGAAGAAACTAACCTGGGTAACACTACCTAGTGCTGCATTTTCTCTAGGGTGCATCATGTCTTCAGACCAGTCTGAGTGAACTTTAAACTTTCTCACAAATCAAAACTTTTATTTTCCCTTCAGACTTTATTAATGACAGAGAGAAGGGGGAGGAGCAATAGGTTCTTTTTGTCTTAAGGCACAGAAAGAGATTGAAAGCCTTAATTTTCTTGATGTGTTAAACATTGGGCTTTGGTTTCCCTGTCATATTGGTTGATTTGCCATGCTTGGTGGGTGGCTCAAGGGAATACAGTGAGCACTCAGCAGCAATTTTTGGGAGAGTTCTTCCTCACTCTCATCCTGTATTTTAGAATTTTTTAGTATGTGAAGTAGTCATCTCACAAAAGTGTTATCTTCTCTCCACACAACCATGACTCCTTCCTGAGCGAGTTCGCAGCTGAAAGCACCATACAGCACTGCCTGATTGTGTAATTAAACACTCTTCCATAATGCCTGTGTTCATGGGGGCTCAGTCAACCTTAATTTGTGTAATTCTCCCTGAATTTGCTGTCTTCATCCTTTAATGTTGTGGAGCTAACTTCTTAGACCTTAAAAAGCAAACAAAAAGAACTTGGTGCTTATATTGACTGTTTGGTGGGCTCATAGCCAGGCAGGAATTGCCAGACCCACTGTACCAAATGCCACTACCCATTAGGTAGCTGATAGTTGTAGAAATGCCTCTGTGAAAAAACGAGTTGTAAGAAGCAATCAGTGGAAGAAAAAAAAATTCTGAAACTGCTTGCCAAGAGCAAGCAGGCTCAGTTCATCTGTGCAGTGGTATGAGTAAACCATATCCATGTTCACTGAAAATGAAATCTACTGAGATTTCATCTGCTAAATTGTAAATACCCTGTGGACACTTCTACTGCCTTATTCTCACAGCTGGCAAGTGTCTGGAGAAACAGGGCATGGCACGCTCCTGACACAAGAGCCACCCCACTGCTAATTTTCAAATCCCTGCTCTAAAGCATGTTGTATTAGAATTTAACAGTGGCTAAACAGGTTTTTCCCTAGGTTCCCTCATGGAAATCTTTGAACTATTCTGACTGAAATGTTTCAGCCAGTTCACCATGAGCCAGATACTTGGCATGTAAAATTGCAGTCCCTTTTGGCAGATTTATATGCAACTGCAAACAGAGTGTGTATGAGTGGCTTTTTAAAAGTCATCTAGTGTGTTATAATAAAGAACTGCTCTTCGTAAGGATGCATACAGATGCCAAGTCAAGTGTAACCCTTGAGAAAGTATATTCAATTATTTTGTTTCAACATTATTCCACAAGGGTCCATGGCTTCCAACCGTAGCTGAGGAGTGGTCTTTTAGTTCTACAGTTGTACATTTTCATGCTCTCTTCAAGAATCCATCCTGCAATATTATCTACCTTTTGCTGTAGTAAAAATTACCAGCTTTAGAGTAATTCACCTTTTAAACTTTTATCCCTTCTTTTTTCTCATGCAGGTTTAAAGCTTACAGCTATAATTGTCCCCACCCTCATCGTGCTGTTTCTGTTCTTGTTCTCTGGAATTTGTATCTGCGCAGCCCTACGCAAGTAAGATACTGGTTTTTGTCAAAGGAGGCATTTGTGGGTACCTAGCTAGCATGTCCAACTCTGTGCCCTCTTTCCAGAGCCTCCTTACCACGGAGCTGGGAATTGATCCTTTTTGTCAGTCGTTCTTTTAAGTAGAACTCACCTGTCTGTAAATTTTATTTCTTACTGTATGCCTCCCCTAGTCAGAGCAAAATGAAGGTAAAGCAGGTCAGAGCTGTGCATAACCAGCTGTTCTCTTCACCCTACATATATCCACAAGCATTGAGGTGTAAAGCAGTCAAAGACAGGATACTTTCCACACCAAAGCCAAATAAAAGTTCAGTGAAGGGAAGATTTGAGCTATCTATCTGGATCATTTTCTTTTATTTCCCTCCTGTTGTGTTCCTGCTTCCCAGTCCCTTAAGTTAGAGCACTTAACCTAGCAGGGTGAAAGCAGAGCTTGGCTCTGTGGAGTCACACACATACACTGGTGTAAGCAGCAAAAACTAAGCTATTTCATCTCACAAGACTGAGGACTGGAAGAAGCACTGCTAACTGTGCTTCCTGCTAGATGCCCATTGCTATGAACCTGCACTTGCATGCTGAACCATGAAATGCTTCTGCAGATGGGGATGTGAAAGTGTAAGCAATGATCTGGTGATGCTGCTTCATCACCAGTGATACTCAGCTCTGCCCTGGATTCCCAGTAAACCTATAAAATAGCCAAAGAATTCAGAAGAGCAGACCCAAACATAGCCCAGAGTGACACATACAGACACAGACACATCAAACTGATGAGTGCCAGCCCCAGAATTTTGAACACCAGCACTCAGAACTTGCACATGGATGGAGAAAAAGAAAATGTTGAAGTGCTGGTTTGCATGTCTGATGTTCTAGTAAACAGCAATCTCCAGGAACTCGAAGTGAAGCCTTGTCCTCAGCCACTAAGTAAAAAGGCTCTGCTGGAGCTAAGGCATGAAGCTGAAATGCTGTAAGTACTGATGTTTATAAATCCTTTCCTCTCCTTGCAGGCGAGAAGCCAAAGGACTTTCCTATGGATTATCCAGTACTCAGAAATCAGGTTAGTGGAGAATCATGCACTTTGTCCTGTCCTGTCCACTGGGCCAGCAGGAAGGGGTTTATGCAACTAAGCTTTTAAGGCTTGTGAAATACCATCCACATTTCCTCATTCAAATTCACCTCTTCATACAAGGGAAACAGCAAATGATAGTCCCACTTGTGTCATCCTAGCACAGTGCCCTGAGAAACAATATAATTTGGTTTCTATGACAGAAAGGCAATTAACAAAAGATCTATTATACAGAGTGCATAAATTAGCATGTAAGAGTGCTCCCAGGTGCCCTCCTTTTCCTTCCCACTTCCAAAATACCTATTTTGCAGAAAATTACTGCTTTTCTTTTCTTTTCTCCACAGCAGAGGGGATTACCTTTCTCTAAGAGAGCAAGGGATAATCATTTTTTATGGCTTTAATATTTTTTTCTCACTGCCCTTCCTGGTTGAAACTGTATTTATAAAGTCTAACAACAGTGAACTGTATTGAATGAGGGATTGGCTTGAGCACAGTGCTTTAGGAGATGACTGCAAAACCCTGATGAAGTATTTTCTTTGTCTTGCTCACTAGCATTTTCTAGAGTGAGTTTCCCATCAGTTTGGCAGCTGGGGTGTGTTTTCCTGGCCAACCAGTTCTTTAGAGGAATAGCCTTCTGAAACTCAGCTTTCCATAAAAAACCCAAACCACTAAGCACTTCATATGTCTCTTGATAAGTCTCTTGCAATAGCTCAGCTCCAAAATTTCATCCCTCAGCAGGTGCTGACGTCAGTGAAAGGAATGCTGTTACCCACTGCAGCTCGCCCTCATTAGAAAATTAATTTGTACTTAACATCATATTTGCTAATATGATTTTTCAAGGTCACATCATAATCCTTTCTCACTTGCTAATGAGGACAAATCCCAAGAAATTGGAGATAGCCTCTTATCCACTCAGTTCATTTGTTGTATGTCTGCTTCATAAATCAAGCTTCTAAGCCCTTGTGAATCAGGCTTGGGGCTTACAAAGCTGTGAGTCAAACTCACCTCTCCACAGACCTCCTGGCACAGGCTCCAGCAAGTCCCTGACACTGTGGATTTTTTTTCCTTTCTGTCATACAAGGATGTTGTGAGAACAAGTTAATTGATGAGTGCAGGTGCTCAGATACCAATGAAATGGAAGCCACACTAATCTACTGAAAAAAGGAGACATTTTAAGCATTATTTTTGCCAGATAGTCAATGCCAAAACATAACTGACTTAAAGTTGGTATTTTATCAATACACTTTGTTAAGGCATCACTGTAGGCACCTACAGAGTTTGAGCCCTTCTTGCCAAAAAATCTTGTATAAACTTGGAAATCCCAGATGATGATTCACTTCTTCCTTCACCCTCCACATTTAGGGGGCTTTTTTTAAACAAACAGCCCATTTTAGTCATGTTTTTTAACTATTTCAATATATTGGCAGAAATGAGTATATGAAAAATTAAACTTACTGGTAAGTCTTCTGATTCTAAGTGTTTAACTTGCTGATAAGCCTTCTATTTTTATTTCTTTTTCATAGGTTGTTGGAAACAAATCAAACAGCCCTTTACCAGACATCAGTCAACTGAATTTACCATCAGCTATAACAACGAGAAGGAGACACCACAAAAGCTGGATCTGGTCACCAGTGACATGGCAGGTAACAGCTGCTCCTCCTCCTGATCCCTTTTGCTCTGTGCAGAGCCAGTAACAGGGAGAGGGATGGTCCAGCAATGTTACAAGCTTCAGCTCTTATGCAAGCTGAGGCCCAGGAATAGATTTATTCATGTTCATCCCAAATGTATAGTGAAGCAGCTAAATACATTAGGGAGGGAAAGATCCGCTATTTTTGAATTTTGTTTTCTTGTAGTTGTTGGAAAAATTTCCTGACTCTGAAATAGTTACAGCTGAAGGTAATGATGGAAGGCACTCAGGCATGGATGAAGTGCAAGAATTTGCCTAGGATAGGATTGGTTCCCTTTGCTGACTAATTTTTGTGTTTCTATTTAAACACAAGTGTTTCTGGAAATGGTACAAAATATGATGCCCCTTACTGCTGATCAAATAGAAAGATTTCTTAGTTGGTTTATGGTGGGATATCATGCCTAGCTGGAAGTTGTGCTGAGATCCCTGTGCAGCTTTCCTGAACTATCTGGGAGATGAGGCCTCCTGAAGAGGAGGCAGGTAGATGAGAGAGAAGAAGTAAGCCAATCACAGCTCTTCTCTCCTGTGCTACCTTGGCTCCAGGTCACTGTTTGGATAGAGCAAATCCCAATGAAAGAGCATCAGTACTATTTGCATCCCAAAGGGATGATTTTTTAATTCATCCTCTTAGCACATCTTATCCCCACCTAGTCTAGTCTGTCTGGTAGGGCTAGTGAGACCAGCCATTTCATGGGATCAGTGATCAGCACTCTTGAAGAAAGATTAGTTTGTTGTATCCAGCCTCCAGACCTTAGAAATTCCTTACAATTTCTTCATTGTGTTTGGTAGAGAAATACATTTTAAAAAACAGTGGATGGTTACTGTAATTCCATATGGTGCTGCTCTCAATATCTTTCAGAGACAGTTTCAGTCCTTTATAAAAACTTTCAATATAAATATGCAGAGACCTATAAAGCAGTTTTAAGGAAAGAGAATGAATAAAGATTGTACACAAAATATGGTTATTTGGTTCCCTGGCCATGTCTGGGAAGTCTTTGCTCTCTTCACCATCCCTTCTTGCTGTGTTTGTGGGAAGTCTGAACTCTCAGCCTGGCTCAGGCATATTGCCAGCCTTAGCATTTCACCTGCAGTCTCCTTAAAAATAAAAACCATAAAATAAGAATGTGAATGCAACCTAGAAATTTGCCATTTAATAATTTAGTTGCAGGAAGCACACACTTTGCATATAGGTTATCATGCTACATGGAATTCCCTCACTTCAGACCCCCAGCTGCCTGCTGGTTCCCAGAGGCAGCCAGGAGGAAGTCGAGATGCTTCATCCTGAGCAAGAGAGATTTCTGGGGATGGCTGCAGTGATGCTGGGGAGAGCTGCACTACTTACTTAGTGAAATATCATAACACCTTCACCCTACATGCTGAAGTTTGGGACACAGCCAGAAACTGCCAAAAAGATTCACAGGACATATGGGATCGAATTCGACGCTCATGTCAGATGAACCGCGATGCCAGAACAGAAACCGAGCTCACTTCTTCACGCCTGCATGAAAACACGATACTTTAGCAGTGTCACTTACTAGAGCTGTTCAGGCCACCGTATGTATCTGTAAGAGATTGTCACCAGCGCCAAAGCGAGAAAGTTAGAACGTTCACTTTTCTCATAATACTATTACTTGTTTTCTCAGAAAACCCTCTCGTCCAGATCTCCTCACACGGCCGCCTGGCACCTACCTTAGCTAGAGGTGCAAACGCGCACTTCTTGAGGCCGTATTTCCTCCATCTCCCTCCTTGCTCCTGCTCAGGCCGTTTGCCTTAGGCCAGCTCTATCCCTGCCATCCCCCTTGGCCGGATGGCTGCCCAGTTCCTGCGGCAGCACCATTCCCGCTTCTCCCCCCAGACTCATCCCCCCTGGCACGCCTGCAGCCGTGCTGAGGTGGCTTAGCACATTTCACACTTCCATTGACTCTCTTGGCTGCCGTTTTGCCTAACTTTATCCTTCTTGTCAGTCAGCTGCTGTGAGATGCCTTTTAAATAAAGCCGGCTCGTTAAGAATCCTCCGGGCATTTTAATTATTCCAAAAGTGGAACACACGTTTTGGAGAACTTCTTGCTTGTGGATCTTCATGCAATGTCCTTTGTCCAGTTTGTTGCTAATATTTTGTTGACCTCACTCTTTTTTAGGTCTTTCAAGTATACTCCAGAAATGTTAATTTATTTGGGAGGGTAGGTAGGGAAAGGGAGAGAGGGAGGGAGGGAGGGAGAAGAAAAAGAGGTGGCAGATTGGAGCTTCTCTGTGGAAGAGCTTCTGCCATGTTCTGCAACTCTTGCTCACTGAAGGAGGTTACAGGATCGGTATTGGGGAAAGGTTTCTCACATCCCCAATAAACACACTTTTGATACAATAACAGAGTAGTACATGTAGTTTTGATACAAAAACAGAGTATTTTTCAACATAAAATACCTATCTATGCATAAGTATTAAACACATAAGATAACCAATCTATGCCTTATTGAGCATTTCATGCTTCCTTTTAGATTATCAGCAGCCTCTCATGATCGGAACTGGGACGGTAACACGTAAAGGATCTACTTTTCGCCCCATGGACACCAAAGAGGAGGGAAGAAGGGGGAGTTCTGAGTTTGAAAATCACTATCACTGCCCTCACAGAGCTAACAGGCATGAATATGCTCTGCCCCTGACCAGCCAAGAGCCCGAGTACGCCACCCCCATCATAGAGCGGCACATAGCAAGAGAAAGTAACTTCCCTGCTGAGAACGGCTACAACGTTCCTGTCGCCTCATCTCAGATACATTCCCTTACTGCTGGCAGCTTCTCCAGTTCATGTACAACCGACACCAGGAACGGAGACTATCAGACACCCCAGAGTGTCATAAACTACGACAAACCCAAAGTTAATGGTGTTCTGACCTCCGTGAGCTACAGCACAGACTACCAGAAACCCCAGCAAACTGCTCTGGGGGGCGAGGGTTACTCCACGCCCAGAGACTGCCTGAAGCCCATAAGCCAGACAGCAATGACAGCTCTCTTGTGATTTGCCGAGCAGGAGCGGCACGGTGCGCAGGAACGTCACTGCACAGCTTTCTGAAGTGAAAACAGAGTTTGGAGGGACTCTGCTGTGGGAGGCAGAAGGCAAACAAGCCCTGTGTACATAATATTGCTGTCTTGCTGGGTTCTGACATCTGAAGAAAGCATATGCTGTTTATCACTGTTTATAGCAAGAGAGATGTTATCAGTGAAGACTGTACATCTTATTTTCTGTAACTGATCTCAGTGCTCCATTTGCAATGTGTGCAATTTGTACATAGCTTTTATTTAAGGAGAATTTCTTAGGTTTCCTTTTCACCTGGAGGTTTGAAAGGATTGCGGGAATGCCTATTTAAGAAAAACAGTCCTCTTTTTCTGTCTTTATCTTACCTGCTGCTGTACTGGCAGCTGTAAATGGTGTATCTTATGGTTGTGTTGATTCATCTCCTTTCCTATGATAACTGAAGATTGGGCTGTAGTTCTAACTGGGAGGATAGAAGTTAAACTACTTGCTGCATAATGTGCATGAGAGAAGGCAGCTGAGTATTTAAATACTGTGCTCAAACACAACTTCCCAGCTGCTTTTTTAGCAGCAATTCTCACATGCTTGAATTTGATCTAGCATACAAGCTGAGCCCATCTAACTTGCAATTCATGTTAGAAAACAGGTAGAAAGGCTGAAACTGGTTTTGGGTTCAAGCCATGCTTATCACTCCACAACAGAAAGAAAAAAAAACCAAACCAAAAAAAACAAACAAAACCAAACAACATATCCAATATCAGTTAATCTGGGGAAGTTCTTTTAATTTTTTGTATTTAGGAAGTGTGTGTGTAACCAAAATGTGAATTTACAGCTGAGAATTCGATGCTGTTCAAGCCCCAGCTGATTCTTTCGCTGCTAAAACTATAAGGAAATTTGTTCCTTGGCACAAAGCAGCAAACTTCCTGAACTCTTCATTTCTGCACTAGGTATTCTTCTGTCTTACAAATTTAGTGTAACATTTCTGTTAGAAGTATTTCAACTAACTAAAACACAGTGTGTTTATGGGTTACTGTTGCAGTTAAATTTGCAAGACAGCAGATCAGCACTGTTGTTTTCGAATAGTTTTTATTTTGCAGCTAATGTTTCCCTTAGTTCCGTTTTCAGACAAACTTGAAAAAGCTTGGGATTGGGTGCAATGTATCGCACAGTAGCTGGCTCCTCTTTCAGCAGGGGCAGCTTTGGAGCAGAACAGCTTCTGGTGGTGACTGGGACTGTCCACTGCCCTTCTACCTCCAGTGCTTGGGGCATTTCTCTGAATTCAAAAGCTTGTCCTAAAATGTCGAGAAGCTATATACTTCTGTGAAGAAAGGATGGTGCTATACTTAAAGCACAAGGTTGGGAGACGAGACCAGTAAAACCTGAGCTCTGGGAAAGTCGCTCTTTGAAGGCCCTCCCTTTATTTCCTTGTATATAAACGGGATGGTTTGCAAAGGATGCAATGAAGATTGATCAGTCTGTTTGCAGAGTGCTTTCAGATCTCTGGTGGAAAGTGCTGTCAGAGGACAGACTGGTTGCAGTGGTACTGCTCACAAATACTGCTGACTCCAGCCAGACCCGAACTTAAGGCAAGCTCTGAGTGGGTTCTTTGCATACCCTTGTTTTGCAGCCTCAGGTGGGGCTGTTCCCCCACGCTGCAGCACCGTGCATGCGATTCCCGTGCAAAGAAGAAAGAGTCAAGGTAACCTCGTAGCCTTCCTGTGTTTGCTGTCAATACAGTTTCTGTGAAATGTCTAAAACACCTCAGGTCCTGAAGTGAAACAGCAGCAGCCTGTTTGTTAGACCGAGCTGGGCGGTGTTGTTTACCTTCTGTTGTTTACATGTCTGTGTAAATAAAGAACACTGGTATTTGTAAATCAGCCACACAGGCCTGCCACTTCACTGGGTGACTCGATTATCGCTGCACGCCCACTCCTGCCACATACCCTGCAGGGTGAGAAGGAAGTGTTCCTTACGCCCTGCAAAAGTGCCAGTTGCGCTGCTGCAATTCATGGCCCCAGTGTGACAGGCTAAAAAAAGATTCTCTCAGTGCCCCATTTAGCCAAGATTTTCTGTCCATAAGCTCTAGAGAAGAACCCACAAGCAAACTCCTGCGCCAAACCCCGCTGCTGGATGCATATGATTGAGGGAAGGATGAGGATGCCCTCCTGATGAGCTTGAAACCAATCCTCTGCCCACACAACTAATTAGCCTGACTTGTCACTTGACAAACAAGTCAGTAATCAGGCCTACTCCCCACCTAATGAGGCAGCTAAGTAACACAGCAATGCAAGGAGACCAGGCAGCAGATGACACTACTTGTATTATAATGAACTTTTTTGCATATTTCTGCCACATGCTTGGCACATCTGCAGCATGGTACAAGTGTCAAAAGCTTCTTGGCAGCATCTGCCCATTTCTGCTGTCATTCAAACCCATCTTAACACAGCTGATTTAGCCTAATGGAAAGCTTGGTCTCGATTTGCACCTTGCCTTCATCCCCACCCCCCTCAAAAGAAACCCAACAGTCCTGCAAAGGTGGCTTAAAATAGATCCCCAAACATCTTCAGCCTCCCTTCACAGCAGCTTAGTGCTGACAGGGACAGAGGCAGCACACCTCCTGGTCACTGCCATGGTGCTTCGTGGTTCACATCTGAGTGACTGCTGAGCGTGGTTAACACGAGAAGCCTCGGGCCTCTCCACCTTGGCCTAGGAAATTTTTAGCAACCCTAGCAGCAGATACACAAGGGAACTTTCTACCCTACGTCTCTGTATCCTAATGGTGGTGGAGATACAAAGGTGGATACAGGTGGATATCCTGGTGTAGGAATGAAAGAGGATTGCCTGAATCTTACTAGTGCCAGTGCTTACTACATCCTCATGTCCATCCTCTGAATGGCTTTTTACATACTGATAAATCAAACTCCAGCTTGTCTACATCAGCCTGTCCTCACTGCCAAAGCCAGATGCCAGGTATAACACAGGCAGCCTTATTAAGCATCACAGGTTTAAAAACCTTTGTTCCACAGTGAAGATTAGAGTATGCACCGTTTTGGGATATTTCCATGCTCAGAAGGCCTGTTAGCTCTGGATCTCTCTCCAGCATCTCTAGAGGTTGTGTGAGAGCAGAGTATGATCCTCTGGTCAACAGAGACTTTTCAGTGGTGTTTTGGTACCGAACTTCTTCCCCGAGCAGGCACTCCCAGTGGGTTGGAACAGTAAAGCCAAGTCAGAGTCCACAAGAAAGTTGAATATTAACTGCTCCTGGCACTTAGGACCTTCCTGTCCCATTGCTATTGAGAGCAAGTCACTGACTTTGCTGGGAACAGGGGCAGCCCTGTAACTGCATGTCTGACCGAGGGAACCAAAGGAGGTGGCTCTTGAGGTAAGAAAGTGTAAAATATGGTGTCAGCTACCTACAACTCAAACTAAAAAGTGACAGCATGCATCTCCAGCTGGTGCCTTATATTTAAAACACAAAAAATTTACCAAAAAAAACCAGCTACAACAAATGTTCCAAAAATACCACAACAAAACCACAAATTTTCTTTGCCCTGACCTCCTCAGACTGGCAAATAGATCACAGATTCTTATTTCTTCTATTGAGTACCTTTCTAATGCTCAATACAAAAGCATTTCTTCCTATCAAGTGTAATTCTAAAGAATATTTTTCTATTTCTTTTAGTTGCTAAACATCAGATATTAAACCTTACCTTAGTACCTACCACGATCTTTACATCCAACAGGCAATAGATTAAAATTAGCCCTAGACTGGAATTAGGTTTTCCTGGCTCAGGGTATGTCCTGGTTAGAACATCACCGGCTCTCTTTCTATGATCTTTGGATCAACAGCCTGGCCTCACCTCCCTCTCCAGACACCATCCACAGGATGAGGTCAACCAGCTCAGTAGCCCACTCATTACATACAGCAGTCTGCAGAGATGGGGGCAGGCAGGGAAAGCCCTGAGGCCAATCTGCACCCCTGGTATCTGAGTATTGAGAGCACTGAGCTAAAATGGCAGCAGTCACAGCAGTGTCTCTAGCACCTGTGTGTAAATGACAGATCCCTGCCTCCTTCTTTTGAAAAAACACAGGAGGTTGAATTCCAGTCATTAGAAGCAGCTTGTGAATCCCATGGCTGGTCTGCATTATTGGCATGGCTAAAACCTGAGAAGATTAAGTTTTTGATAGAGACTTCCTTCAGATTTTTCCCACTGACTGCCAGAGAACTGGCAGTCCTTCACTCCATGGGCACATTTTAGTGGAGCACTGAAGCACAAAATATTCCCTACACAGGATGGGAATATCAGGCTATAGGTCCCATTACAGGAGCAGATACCTAACTGTGCTTACCGGTTTGGTAGATCACTATCATTAAAACAAAAAGTGAAAAAATGAAGGGAGATCTAAAAAGGGAATCTGTGGTCTCACAGCAGTCCTGCAGGATCACATGCCCACTGAAAAGTAACCTTATAGAAATCCATCTATATTCTTCTGTCCACCCTCTCTCCTAAACCAGGTTAACTTTGCTCAGCAAGTGGGCCTCTTAAAGGCTCCCCAGCCTGTAATCAGACCAGACCGAAGGAATGACAAGGTTATGTTGTTGCATTTCTTTTTCCTTATTATTTTCCATAATAAAAATTGTGTACTGCCCTTTTCTTTCCAATGTCAGCTATGATGTAAGTTTGTACTGACCTCCGGCCTACACTGTGATTAGTACAGTGTGAAAGCAGAATTTACCATTTCATTTGAAACTCATCAGTGTTGTTGATACCTACACTGAAAATTACGCTGCCATAGCTGTGTGGGGTTAACAAGACTACCATTGCAATGACTATGAATTATTGAAGATAGAGTGAGTTTCACAGAACATACTTGTGTAAAAGGAAGGTGCCATTTCTGCACAATCAGTTTCAAACTTAAAATAGAAACCTCTCCTGAGGGCTTCCTTTTTTTGAAGCCCCCTTCCTCCCCCCGGTACAGTCCTACAATCCATTAAGGACACACGACAAGGAGTCAGATAAAGTATTTCTAAACTAGATAAAGACAAGAGGGAAGACATCCTTAGTTGGAGAAAATTCATGCTACCCGTGATAAGGAGGATGCCTCACATCTGACTTTCTGTGCTATCTCATTGTATAGTCTGGACATGAGAATTTGGAGACTTTTTCATTCAAATGTCACCAATTTGTTTAGGCTTCGCCTCACGTTAAGTGACTGTAAGTCCTGAAAAACCTTTGCCATCTACAGTAGGCAAAGGTTATTTAGTAACCTCTTGTCCTGGGCTGAGTTAATTCATTACTTAGCCACTCGCAACACAGCTACTGCTCTGCCATGTGACATCCAAGAGGTTATCATCCTGTTTATTTTTGTATAGTCACAAGTATAAAAAAGAGAAATCCAGGAAGGAGACAACTTAATCAAGTTAAAGCACAACATAATTTTTTACCATCGTAAAAAATACAAGACAACATATATGACATAGTAGTGTTACTAAGGCATTTGTGCCCTGAATAATCACTCTGAACAGACCTCAAGAATCCATAATTTTGACTAAACACAAAATTTTTAAAAGACTTTACTGGAAAAGCTCCCTTATATTATTAATGTATTAATAATCTGCATTATTGGCTAACCCAAAGAGGAACAGCACCCTGTATACCCAGCATTTCCTCCTACTAAATCTGAGCTACCAAAAAGAATGAGAAAACTTACAAACATACCAAATTATTCAGTCTTGTAACATTCTCTCAGCCAAATCAGATGACAACAGACAATAATAGACTTTGAAAACACATATATGTTGCCTAGTAGAAGACAGGCAAAAAGGTAGGGAGGGAGCCAAAATTCTAGGCTTAAAAGAAACACCAAGACCAATTTAAAACAAACAATGTAGAAACACACAGCAATGGGTGATGCCTGAGACATGACAGAGAGCTTATCAGAAGTCCTCCTCCATAAGGAGTGGCAGATAGCAGAGAGAAGATGGTGATGCTTACCATAAAACAAGGGAAGAAAAGACCCAGAAGGACAGTAATATCACCCACAACCCTGCCCCTGGTCTGAACAATTTAACCCCCTGAGCATATACTAGAAACCAGTCTTTACAAATGTGTTTTGTGCATCTTAATTTCTCTGGCCCAGGCAAACACCATTTTGCAGATGGGCAAACTGAGATAGACAGATATGCTGCCACTTGTCCAGAGCTGTAGCAACAAACCAAACCTATCAAAAAATGCAAAGGCCTCTGAAAACACCAACCACAAACCTGTGAAAAGTCCTCTGTCGAGCAGGGAAAGACAGGGGCGATAAAGACTAAGACGAGCTAGCAGACCTCACTTGAAGAGGCAGCTTTTCTTCACATCTATGGCTAAGCTTTTTATCCTTAAGTGACACCATCTGTTCTGACAGACAGTTTTATAAAATTTGAATAAGGTGACCTGGATAAAGCATGCCTGTTATATGGAAATGCCGGTGTCATACATGGATGTGGAAAGGTTGTGGATGGTTCACGCATCAAGCGCTTTCAGCGTCTCATCATAAAAGGCCACACAAGCCTTTTCTGACACACCACAACACAAAGCGAGCCATGCTTTTGATAACAATGCCACAATGTTTTCTACTACCTTACAAAGACCTTGCAGATGGCATTCATACTCCTTTAAGGTAAGTATTCATGTATATAGGTAACTTTTTAACATATGAAGTCATGGTCCATCCTCCCTCCTTTACAATACAACCGCATCACTGTGCAAGGGCCAGCACCAAGGACATAAATATGTCTCTGCTGACAGGTCTACTGGTCACCTGGTTAATGACAACAAACAGGGTCTGCAGACGGGACTATCCTTTGGTGGTCTCTGGAAAGGAGCACCAGACAATGGTGGGTAAACGTGAACTGACCTTCCCCTTTCTCCAACCAAAAGGCTTCTGTCTGAACCTGGACTAGAGTGAAATACAATTGTCATCTCCTTCTTTTCCTGCTTCTCCTCACCTGACATGACCATGGGCAGTCTCTGTTCCAGCAAAGATTCCAGGAATGTGACAAGGCTGGTTCTGTATCATGGTTGAAGGGCACTGGCAAAGCACAGGCAGGAGTATTTGCGAACCTACCTGGCATCTCACTTCATGTTTTATCAATGCATTCAGTCCCTTCTTTTGGAAAGCCTTAACCCATCCACAAACAACAGATAAAACATTTCACTGCTTGTCTCTGGACTTGTAAGAGAGCAGAGCACTCATTTTTAAAAGTAATTGATGGGGATAATCAAGTGGTTTTTAGCAAGTCATGAATACAGAGCTGTATGTAATTACACATCTGTGTTTATGTGTGTTTGGACATATGCTTCGCTGATACATAGGACAATTTTTAACTGTAATATGTGCCATCTGCAAACTACTTGCTACAGGATGTCAATTAGACTGGATGTTAATTAAGATTACATGTTTCTAGAAATAGTTCTAATGAATAAAGTTTTTCTATTCTTTTTAATTAAAAAACCACAACCAACCAACCAACTCATAAAAAACCAACCCATGTAACAATAGGTTGTTTCTCAAAGGTTCATTAATGCTGAAGATTGGAAGGAAGCTGCTGCCCCCTCTTGGCACCACATACAAATGCAAATACTTGGCACAAAAAAAAGTGGATTCTGGTCACAAATTGCAATAGCCATGTTTGGACGTGGAAAACAGCATAAAAACTGACACAGCCCCAAGTATACTTGCCTAATTACCCAGACCACTCAAGACAACCCCACTAACTTAGTAAGATGTGGGTGTCATAATACATAGAATTGCCATGTCTTTCATTTTAAAATAAAAGTTAGTAATATGTGAAGTGGATTTAAAATAACACTTCAAATAATACTTAGAGGAGCACCCTAATTCTGCTGGCTTCCTAAATTGCCTTATTTAGGAGAACACCTAAACTGCTACACTGGATAAAAAAGTTAGATCAAATAAACAGAAAAAACTGTAGCAGCACTCAATTGACAGCTATACAGAAATCCCCCTTTGTCATATATAGATAGTCAATTTCTCTGTTCCAAGCCCAAACCTGCCACCCTCAGAAGCTGAGGATACCCACTGCAGGGTTTAAATTATAGCACCCAGGGGAATCCCTTCTCACAGAACCACAGACTACCATGAAAATTATAAATTAAACCAAGAGGAACTGGTGCATTTATGGACATAACTCAAAGGCTTCACTTCTGCAAGAGGATCAGCATGGGCAACCTATAGCAACCTTCTTCCCTGACCTTTAGCAGAAGAGTCAACAGTGGCAAGCTCTCTACAGGTTGTTCCAGCAGGGATTGAATAGGGACACTCCATTTCTTATTCGAAGGGAAAGCATTCCAGCCAAGGACATTTCCAGCAGTGTAAGCCCAGTGGACCAAATATGTAACTATTCCAGTTCAGCAGCATGATTTTTAATGCTTCCATTCCCCTATAGAAATTGATGACAGATAGAAATACTTGGACAACAGCAAGTAAAGTAACATTAGAAAAAATATTTTCATGGGAATCTGACTTATTTAATTTGACAGAATAATATCTATTAGAGTAATATCTATGCAAATGTTTACCCAGTTCATAGGCAAATTAAGATTTGATCAAGAGGAGTTACAGAGATTTACAGATATATTTGAAGACTTGCAGTTTTAACAGAAAAGTTACCAGCTGTGTCCCAAGCACCCCTGACTTCCAGCACTACAGGAAATCAAAACATGTCTGTGAATGCCCGTAATTTCACTTCACTTGTATTTACATTTTCCTAACCTCCTGATTGAGACCCAGCCATTGAAAAACAGGCAGCAGAGAGCTGATGGCCCCACAATTGATGTAGGAGAAGCTGGTGAGCCAGCTAAGGTTGCAGTGCTTTTGCATTTCAAAAAGGAAATTTCAAGAAATACAGAGCATCAAAAACTGTGAAGGGAATTGTGATCACTATCTCCAGTAGAAAGTTACAAAGAAAAACTGTAACCAGTTCTCCTGGGATCAATACATGGACTTTTAACATACCTCTCACATGGGACTGGAAGAGCATACTCCTGCAGAGCCTTCAAAACATTGGCAGCTCCAACGCTTACCTAGGTACAGCTGGGAAACACAAGCCTTAGCACATGAGGCAGGAGGCTGACCAAGAGACACCAAATAATTTGGACAGCGGGTTGAATCAAACACTTTATGTATAGAGTGTGGAGAATTTACACAAGTGACCTGGAGTTTTCACCTAGGAACTGAAAATCTTTCAAAAATACTACTTGACCTTTTTCAACCATTTGACTTGGAAGCATCGTGTCCTGCACAGGAGCAGGCATCACAACCAGATTCCAAAGTACATGTGTGGAAAGGGAACACCAGGTGAATAGAATAGCTAAGACAAGGCCACTCTGAAGCATTAAAAGCAATATGAGAAAAGAAAATCCATGAGAAAAGAAAATCTGAAGAAATTGAGTACTTTTCTTTCAAAGTCAGCATGTTTGGCACTTTTCAACTCCTCGGTTCCCTTACAACTGCAAAACTTCCGAAGAACTGGGAACTGCATCCTTTTAGAAAAGACACACTGGACAAGGTGATAATATTTTCAAATTATTGTAGTGTAAGTTCAAGCTTATAATGGCAAGCTTGAAATATGTTAGCCCATTTTTTTTCAGGCCATTGAGCTGAGGTTTTAATCAGCAAAACCAGACTTCTTACACATATCCTAAGTCAGGACGCAGTTCTCTTCTGTCACGTGTGGTTCTCTGGAAAAGAAAATGCAGAGGACTATTCAGTGACCACAGTCACTGGGAGCAGCCTCTGAGCTCCTTCAGAAGGACACTGGAACACAAAAAAATTTTGAATGATCTTTGGCCTCAGGTAACATAAAGAAGTAATTTTGTTTCTCTTTCATCATCTTCATTCACAGTTGCCTCCATTCCTCTGCTTGTTTTACAACTCAACCTAGATTTCTCTCCTTTCCCTCTTCCTTCCATCTGCTGAAGTCACCCATATCTAAACCCTCCTAAAAAATTTAGGATCACATGCCCACTGAAAAAATAAATAGTTAACAGTTTCAGCCCTCACCAATTGTACATTCTACATCTTTTCATTCAACATGACTCAGCCTTGTCTATTGAGACAGTTCCTACGCTCACAGTTTTCTGCCCTCTGCTTACACACTCCCATTAAATCCTTAAGCACTACCATAATTATACTACTACCAGTTACCACACCGCTGCCTTTCACTTGAGCTCTTGGCTCATTCAGATGAACTTCATGCTTCAGGGTAAGATGACCACTTCTTTTATAATATAATTTAAAACACAAAACAGACACTGAATCTGAACAAAAGGACTTAAATACCAGGAATAAAAGTTGTAACTTAAAGGGAAGTGTTTTGTAACTTCAGTGGAAAACTTAGAATATTTCAAAATGCATGGAAAACAAACACCAACCAAAAAAAAGAGAGATAAAGGGCAGTTTCCACAATTTTAGCCAAATTACTTAACCCTTTGACAGGTCTAGGTCTTTATAGCTCTTCCTAGTCAAGGGCTTCAAAATATTTATGGTATTATTATACAGTCAGACACTGCAAATATTTTCTGGTTTTTAACTGAAAACCATTCAGCAGAAAGTGCATCTTAGTGAAATTTAAGACATTTCCTGTAACTGTGTCTTTCAAAAAATGTATTTTGCTCTTAACTACTGCCAGCCAAGACTAAATGTATCAAACTTCACATTATGCCGTTTTGGTTTCCCCCATATTAGCTTTTTGGCCAGGTGTGGACTACATGCTTAACAGACAAAAAAACACACACAGGGTTGGGTCTTTTTTATATATAAAAAGAGAAGAAAATGAAATACAACTCTGAATTAGGTGCAGAAATCACTGCAATGCAGAAGAGTATATTTATTTACAGGCTAATAAAAATATATTATATTCAGCTTAGCTAGGTGTATACATGTTTTGCAAGATGTTCTGCTACAGAAATGAGAGTAACCCATAGTGTAATTATGTTTGAACAAGTACAATAAATATCTGTATTTTGTTTGATACAACTGTAGATTAACATATATTGAGATGGATACAAACCCTCTTCACTGCCAAGAATACACTTCTACAAAGGAAATACTACATACGACCTTTGATCAGAGTTAAATTTATTGCCGTAAAGCACTTTTCTTATCTGACATGCTTTTAATTAACATTGGTCCCAGATGCCAACACTGTCCACCTTTAGCTTAAAATACAATTGTCTTACTGAAGATTTTAATAGGAAAGGAATTATATACCCAAAAAATTGCAAAATTATCTTTAGAATATTATTTTATTTTTTAAGTAAAAATATATATACACACGCAAGTAAACTGTTTTACACTTTAAAAAATAAAAATGAAGTCTGAACACTGACTTTCCTCAGAAATTCTTCCAAGTCTAACTCATTCAACCTCTGGGAATCAGCAGGACTGAGTCTTCCAGTTACTGACAAAGAGGAGAATACACATTTGTCCATTGAATCTGGAAATCTCAACTTGCAAAACTTTTCTCAGCTTAAATATTAATCTCTAAGCATTTCAGTATGATTGCAAATAAACCAGTATGTTAAATCAGCTGGTGACAAGTACAGTGTACGTGGAGACATACTGTAGTGTCTGAGCAAAATCCTCCCATCCACAGCTTTCTAAACAAAGATTATAAAAACTGCTTGGAAGGAAATCTGGTGATTATTTACTGCTACCTGATATGTCTAATCAGAGTCATTTTCTTCAGCAATTGTTCCTTCTGTTGATCTCATACACAGATAAAAATAAAGAAGGTAAGAGCAGAGAAAAGGTCCAGCAGATGAAGAGAGCACAGCATCATGTGAAACTGGCAGACGAGGAATGTTAGGAAAATAACTCTAGAAACATTCTTCCACTTCAGGCTAAAACTGATCAAATGCATTGAACAGAAAATACAGTGCGCCATGAAGTAAGGAAGAAAAAATAAATACAAAATTTCACCTTTCCCTCAAATAAAGGGAAACTGTACAGGAAAATTGAATGTCTTTTTTTTTAAAGTTACAAGACTAGTTGGACAAGTCTAATTTCTAAGAACTGCATGAAGATTTCACACAGTGATGATCTTCAAAGACAAGATAACCACAACTTAGCTTTGAACTGTCCCTTCCTGACAGAGAGGACATTGGGTGTTCCAGGCCACAGAGAGTTTCAGAATGCACTCTGCTTGAGTAGCTGTGGGAAAAACACAAATCTGGATGCAAAAGTTCTGGCAGTGGATTCATCTGCTAACACACAGCCAATGTGTCCTCAAGTTTCTGAAGCTTCAGAAAAAGAAACATGCCTGGGGACCTGTTTCTTCTTCACACAGCTTTATTTTTAAATACTAGTTTCTGTTCGGTGAAAACTGTACAGCCTTGACTATTTTAAAAACCTTCAACAGTATGCTGTACGACAAACACTAGTATAAAAAATTAACCAAATAATGTTATCCACTGAGTAATTGGAGCTCATGCACACGCGCACTCACACAAAATGATCGTGTAAATAGCGAAGTGAAGGGATTTATAAATAGCAAAATCTTTGAATAAAGTATATACATTTTTAGGCTTTTTCTATAAACACACATATATATATATATAGTGCTCCTAGGAGAGACAAGGTAACTGTGTTCTACATCACAACTTAGAACATAAGATTAATTGATGTTACTCTAAAGGCCTTTGAGGTTTTTTCTTATGTACTTGTACCCTACACAGTTAACACTTGCAAAGATGTCTTTTCACATTAGTTCCTCCTTCAGCGTACAAAATCATTCTACGTTACAGTTCAACAGCCTGCAGAGCAGAGCAGGAAAGATGGCACTGCATGCTGAAATAGTAAGTGCGAAGACGACAATGTAGAGCTTGTCTGTGGAGTGTGCTGCACTTCACCAAGAGAGCTACAAATGGGGCATGAAAAACTGCTTGAGAAACCATCCTCAACCTCCCCATCTGCAGCCACGCCGGGGGCCTTTAGATGCACACCAATAAAAAACTATTTTAAGATACACTGCTCTCACAAAGGGAGTAACATTTTGCTCCAACAGTAAGACAATTATAGGTTAATAGGACTGCCATAACATAATACAGATAGGGCCAGGCACCATATGATTCTGAGAACCTCCTGTAAAGTACTGTGCACTCAACTTCTACTTCTTTAAGGATTATTTTAATGTGAAATGAGTATGTTCAGTACCCATCAAAAGCACTTATCATTTCATAAGGTCAAGCTAACGATTGCCAATTCAAACAACTCTGCATTAACAGTAACCATATCCATTCAAAAACAAATGCTAAATTGATGATGCTCAGAAAAAAACAGCAAAGGGCTCACATTAATTGTGAGTAATTTTTCAACTAATTTCACTTTTAAAACCCCATACTACTCTGTTTAACTACTTTTGGAGCAGGTTTCAAATGGAACAAATGGTGGTGAATTTAAATAAAAACAACAAATTCAAAAACTTCACTCTTAAAATTACCATGGACTGAACGATCATGATTAGCAAGCACTCCACTGCTTATGTGGGTTTTGATAGTCTTTGCTCAAATAAAAGCTCTCATCTTTACTATTCTGAGGAAAAAAAAAAGTGTTTTCTAAAGATACAGTTCAAAAATCCTAAATACAAAACACATGGATGCAATGGAACAAGTGTCCCCCCCATCTGTCAAGAGTTAAAGCATGTTTCACACCAAACTGAACATCAGTTGTCCCTTTAAAACATCAAAGGGTCAAAACTAGGCTGGTCACACATTATTCTGCTTCCTTAGGGACATCAATGAGATTAAAAGTGGAACATACTGAGGTTACCCACTTTAAAAATCCCACGCTTTGGTGGGACTACACTTCTATTATTAAAAGAAATTAATTTCACATGCTGTGTGTTTGATAACTACTGTGTGTCACGCAAAAGACAGTTTTCCACATTTAGAATTGCTCACAATGAAGCCCTGAGGTAACCGCCTTTTTTCCAGGCAACAGTAATACAGTTCCTTTTTGACATTTAATCATCCTTTTACAACCTACACTAGTATATGCAACTTTATGCAGTCAATATTGATTATCAATTGTTCCCCAAGATGGGATCTGTCCAGGTTTTGCTTTTTTGTTTGTTTGTTTGTTTTTAGGATAAAGACTCAGCAGAACGGGCTAATTTGGGTGCAGTGTCTTCTAATGAAGCTTCAACTGAATTCCCCAGGTCTCCATTTTCATGTCCATCAAGACTTGGCTTCTTATCAAACACTGCAAGTTAAAAAGAAAATTTATTTAAGGAAAGAAGCAATCTTGGGAAGGACAGATCAGTGATCCTTGTTTCAAAAGCTGGAATGTTTGCTGAAATGACTACTAAAATTAAAGCTGACAGGTTTTTAACAGAACAGAGCATGGCAGAAAAAATAGGAACTGTTTCTTTGCTTTTCTGATTTAAAAAAACGTATCTGAAGAAGCCACCAACATGAAGTGTTAAGGGGAATTAATGACTCCTAGTCAGAAGTAGGAAAAGTAAGAATAAATTTGAATTTCAACCTTTGGGAGAAGATGACCATGAAAAAAGTTCTTAAGTTAATTCAGTTAATTCAGTTGTATCTAAGTAAACCAGGCCAAACAGTGAGGGACCAACCAGATGAACTGACAGCCTATTAGTAGGTTAATTGAATTGACAGCAGATTAATTGTACAATGAATATAAAAACATTATTTCCCAGAAATTGGTTTGCATATTGAGATTTCAGAATTAAACTGCATGTAACACATTTTAGAAGGTTTACCTTGTGAGGGTTTGACATCCACATTTGCATCTTTCCTATTAGAACTTGAATTTGCACCTTCTTCCAATTCATCAAGATATAAACGGTAACGGTGTCCACTCTCATCCTCATATTCTACGTTTTCATCATCTGAATCAACTTCTGGAGCAACATACACTACTTCAAATTCGATTTCACCTCTCTAAAATGTAGCCAAAAATACAAATTTACTTACTACTGCACAGCTACCCAGCAGGATTACCAAGATGAGCTAGGTTACTAAAACAAATATGTTTTACTGTTGTAAATATATTTACAGTTGTGTTGAATATTTTGGATAGGTATCTAAGTTTTTACTGACTAAAGTAGAAGGGCTCTGTAGCTAAGCTTTACCAAAACTACCCATATTTCTTATATGCCAGTACATTTCAAACAGTGATTTTTAAAGAGGAAGTTTTCTGATAAATTAAGCACACCTGTTAACTGCCTAAAAATGGGGAGCAAATCAGGAAGAAGATTCTAGACCACAAAGCATATGAGAAACATTGTTTGGCTGGAGCTGTTCTGTCACAAGAGTAAAGCATGTGTCACTAAATAGTTAGTTCTGTGGGGCAATATAATAAATTGATTTTCATCAGCCTTACTGAATAATGATTAGCCAATACATGTTTAACTGAACCACTACTGACCCAGCATTTTTCTCCTTAAACTGCAAAACATAGAGGATTAAGTGTAAGGTGATAGAGCCTCAAGAATCACTGTAGCTTAGCATTACACTGTACTTAACAGCAGACATTAAAACTCAAGGTGATTCAATGGGCAGAACCCAGGAAGCACCTAAACGTGCTGATGGATAACAGGTCCAAACTGACCTGTTGGGAAAGAATAGTTACAGCTTCTTTATGCTTGGCATCTCTTAGGTTAACTCCATTTACTGCCAGAATAGCATCACCAACATGCAGTCCTCCACATCGATCAGCAGGCTGCCCAGGATGGATTTCAGAGATCAGTATTGGAACACCATGCTCCTTCCCACCCTATTAAAAAAAAAGGCAAATTTTAATTAACTGAGATGCCTTTTAACATAAGAGTGACATTCAGATAGAAGCTCCTAAAATGCTTATATCAACTTCTATTTTAGAAAATTAGAAATCATTCTTCAAACAAAGAATGTTTAAGAATGCATGATGTGCTTCCCTTAATTCTTATCCCCAAAGAAGAAAGGAAAATTTTGAATATGTACTTAAAGTCAAAGCACACAATTCTGAATACTAATAAAATTATAAAATCATATACAAACTAATGAAAAGCAGAAAACCTCACTAAGAAAAGCATAACAGGCACCATACTGACTTGCAAGAAAAAGTATTCATATTTAGAATAAAAGTATAATGGTCAAAATTTTCCAAATTTGCTGCAAAAAGTTTACACAGCTTTTGTTAGATGAGAGATCAGGTCTCAGATTGTCTCTGCTCTTCTAAATAATTACAACTGGAATCACTGCTGGCTAATCTGCTAGTGTGTCTACACCCTACACATAAGTCAAAATCCCAAGTTTAACATAAAGTAGCAATTATCTATTTCCTAACCTATCCAAATGAGTCTTGAAGTTCTATGACCATAGTTATGGATTTGTGTATGCTTTTTTCATTTGTTCTAACCACACATTTACTGATAGATGTATTTCACAGAAGTAGGAATACAAACTTCAATTGCTGCTTCTGTGTCATAGAAAATAAATGCAAATATTTACTGTGATTGAAATTCCTAGTCCTTCATGGTCTTCTTTAACTAGCAAAACTTTTCTGATTGGACCAACACCTTGACTCTTCTTTAAGGCATCAGGATCCTAGTTTGATAAAAAACAAACATAGCACAAACATAAACGTGTGAACCAAAAACTGATGCATTTCAGTATTTCGGGTTTTTGTAATTACATACTGGCAATGTTAAGAGCAACAGAGTTTTAGACTAGCTCCAGGCAAGACAAACTTACAGTGCCCCTTTACAGAAAGGGAATGAAATCAGAAAAGATTCCTCATTATGCACCCCTGATGAGAATAATTCTTTAAATTACTTCACTGCTGATTAGTGCACAACACAGAACTTCACTTCAATAGAAGGAAATCAGCCGCATATTAAAAATACTAAGGGCCTACACTAAGAAGTGCTGATCACTGCTGAAATGTTATATGATGTAAACTCATCTTAAAAGTAACCAAATGACAGAAGATGATGTAATATAACTCCCAAGGAAGAGGTTGCTTGCTCAAGTTCATTTTTATTGTAATAAAAATAAACCACACCAAAAGCCATTGAACACAAATCTAAAAGAGACTAAATAAGTCAAGTTTTGTTTCTCTTTTGTTAAGTCACTGATGCCATTATGCATACCTTTAAAATTCCAAATACATGTGTTTGTCCACCAATGTTTTATAGGAAATTAGCAACATAAGCAGTAAGACCCATCTGACCAGCTAAGGTATTTAGAACAAATCAAAGCAAAGCACTTTGCTGAAAATGTCTGGTTTTATGTAGTGAACACTGGGGTGATTAACAGGACATGTGCCAAGTTGGGTGAGTTCTACCAAAGCTACCCATAGTGAAATGCTGTTTAAAGGTTTTGTTTTAAAAAGTACCTTTAGGAGGAAAAAAAACAACCTACAAAAAATTATTTTACAGAGTGTCAATTTATCTGGCCTTTTAAGAAAAGAAATTAAAATCAATTTCAGTTCAATCTAATGCTAAAAACTTTATTCTTGGTTTTTGTAAATAAGTTAGATCCACATTTTGAAACCTAGGTTACAAAATTCTGCTGCTGAAGTTGTATTTATACACCTAAATATATATATATTTATATCAGAGGCTCAGTTTTCAAAAGGACTGAGTGTTCCTAGGTAAGTCAAAGGAACTGTATTATCTTCTGTGGTCATCAGAGGGATATGCTATTCAGCAAGGAACTGTCCTTCAGCATACAGAAGAACAACATATTTACCAGTGACATTTGAAAAAAACACAACACAGAAGTGAAAACAATCACAGAGATGAAGTAGTAACTCATGTCTGGAAATCATGGAGGAATAGCTTTTCAACTTACATGTCCTGGTGGTGCTTGCATTGGTCGTTTGAGATCATTCCGACCGCGACAAGCTCTAATAACAGTTTTGTGGCGGTGAAGGTGTATTTCTGCTTCCAGCTGATTCCACAGCTTGTCGTGAGCAGGTCCTTTCATATCCCGGCCCAGTAACTGAATCTGCTGGACCCTGCATAGTGACAAAGAGAGTAAAACAATGCTGCATTACAACTGAAAAAGCAATGCACTGTAGGACTCATACACCTCATCTGGCTACAGCACATGGTCATACAGCAACCGGCGCAAGAATCCTGGGGACTTTTGTTCTTCCTTTTCTTAATTAACTGGAAACGTGAGGCTTTTCCTACTTAGTCTTAACCTTGAACCTGCCTCTGGGGATGCAAAGGAAGGAAATAACAACAAACATCTTATGCTAGGGGACATGGATTGACTTCACATACCTTCCAGCTAGCTCCTTATCTAAATACTTGGCTGCCAATCTTGCTCCATAAACCTCAGCCTGAAGCACAGCTATGTGTCTACGGAGGGCTTCATTCTCCTTCCTCAGTAACTTCACCTCAGCTTCCAGCTGAGCTTCTTTCACTTTTTCCTTCTTGTTAGCTTCAAGTTCTCTCTCCTTTACAATGACAGAAAAAAAAACAAAACAACAAAAAACCAAGAATGTTAAAAAGCTTTTATCCAAGTTAATAAGGAACAAACACTTGCTGTTTCTGCATACACAATCTGAAATTATTCTCCTGTGCACAAGACACGCATGCAAGAAAAGAAATAAAAAAAAAAAAAGAAAGCAGGGACTGGCATTACAGCTAGTGGTTTGCATACTATCCTACACAAAGGTGGCAAAATTTAAACAGCTGAATATCATCCTTATATTTTCTTGTCTTGCAAATAGGAGATTTCAAGTTAAGCAATACTATTTTCAAAATTAAAGAGTAACCATGAAGCTACTAAGTATTTCAATTTAACTAAATTCTTTAACTATTATTATGATGATGATGATCACATGGAAACACAAGTCCATATGTCCTTAAAATGGCAATTATTTTCATGCAAACAACCAAGAAATGTCCAGCCAGAGACATTTCCAGATTAGAGTCTGAAGACCACATAAATAAAGCCAAGAATTCTACACATGAAGATTGCCTGACAAAACTAAAAGAAAATTAGTGCAAAATAGCTCTGTTAAAAAAAACCCAAACAAGAACCAAACAAACCAAAAACAAACCCCACACTAAAACCACACTTTAAGCAAGCTATCTCCCTGTGCCTCACTCCTTGAAAAAGGAATTATGGAAATATAAATTAGTCCCACATTGCTCCATCCCAAATGTACAGAAATTGCATAGTCATTACCTTTTCTAATACCCAGGGTACTGGTGCAAAAGAATTAGATTGCTAATCTACAAAATCTACTTTTAGGAGAGCATGCTTGATAACTTGTATCTTTTATATCTTACTCTGCATTCCTTTTACAAAGTGGGGAAAAAACCCCACCACAAACCAGGAAAATAGTAAAGACACAGGGTCTAATACTGTTTCCTTTCAAAATGTTTGTCAACTGAAACAGCAATCAAAACTAAGTTCACCATAATGCATTTTTGAAGACATCTGGAGCACCCAAAAAACCCCGATCTCTGTACCTGTACCAATTACATTGTTAAACAAATAAAACCAGGAAGTGCTACTAAAGAAGCAACAAGACAGATACAAAATTTTACAGAACTGGCAAGACAAATCTGTTATCAAATTGTGCATATGCTATTCACTATTCCAAGCCTGGATATAAAACCATCAATATGGTCGATATTACCACATTTGAGAAATTACTCAAGGTTGGTCCTTCCAAATGGAGTTATTTCCACAACAGATACATGGAAGCATTTACTGACTTTGCCAGAAAGTCAACTCTGAATCTGATAGACTCTACTGCCTCCCTCATCTGTTAAATACTTTTATGAGTTTAGAAGAACAGAGTACACACCTATGTACATGTTGGTCAAGAACTGCCCAGCACAGTGCTCAGGAAGAGCAGCTCAAAGATTGCTTGAAATCACTGGCATTTCACTTCCTGCAATTCCCATGATGACCCACCTTCAGATCAAGTTTGGCTCCATAGGCATGTTAGAAAACATGTCACAAAAAGCCACTTCTGGTCTCTGGCCTTTGGGTTGGGGTTGTCTTGTGAGAATGACTCTAGAGCAAATCTCTTTCTCAACTGCAGGATCACTCCTAAGCCAAGAATTTTGACTAATCTACATTTCAAGAACAGGAGTTTCTAAGCTTATAGCAGCTCTTTTTATTATTATTTTGGTCTTGGGCTATTTCCATTACAAGAATTCAAGAGTGCCACCATGCTGTGTTGTCTCTGCCACACACTTGAGGAGTAAGAAGGGTCACAGTTCAGACTTAACACCTGTTTTACAGTGGCTACGAAAGCCATGTACAAATACAGTGTTCCTGTTAGCTCTATTCCTATTGTCAATATTGCATTGAGGTGATCTAAATAGTAGTATAGGCTCCTGTTTGTCCACTTTTAGAACATCTATTATTTGACAAATATAAAAAGACAAAGACTAGAATTTAAGATAGGCATGTTCCAACCTCCCTCAGAAAAGTGAATTGCTGAAGTGATCAAAGACTCTTGATTACACCAGCAAATTTCATGCAGCACATTTTAAAGTATTTATACAAAGTAGCCAGCCTGAACACCCTCATCCAGACTCAGATTTTCCATTGATTTTCTCTGAATTTGGTTTGTCATTTAAATTAAACAGGAAGCCAAATGTCACATTTCTACATAGAATCACTTTCAGCCATGCATTTTAAATGTTACACCTAAATACAAGACAAATGCAATCCCAGAGAAGTGTTTTCTTCCTATTTTCTCCATTATTATGACTACTCTTTTGTGACAGAGGTGCAAAATTACACACAGAAGCTAATCTTCTATGGACTGCCTCCAACTGATCACGACATGAATTAAAAAAAAAATATTAAAAGGTTTGCAATAGAGAATCTCTGAAGAGGTCCTGACAGAGCATATCCTGTTTCAAATGACTGTCACAGGATTTGACGAAAGTCTCAAAAATGTTTAAAGAAATCAAGGAAGTTAAGTTACAGAATAGTTTCATGCTTTCTAGTGTTCATAGTATGGCATAGGTTCTGAAAACAGAAAACGTATTTTCTGTTGGTAATATAAAAAAATAAAGTTACAGCAAGGTTGAAGACTAAAGCTTACAGTTACCAGCTATCCTCTGGCTTTTCAAAAAATCAAATACTGAGTAATGATAACAAAGCATGTAACATAATAAAAGTAGAAAAGATGTTTAAAAACCCTTCAAGTCTATCACTGTGAAAAAAGTCAAGTTTGCTTCACTTTTTATTCATGAACATATTATTGAGTTCATATGCTTTTGGCTGTTACATCAACCAGTAAACCGTATTAAATCATGCCCATGAAAAAAATAAGAGGAAAAAAAGGAGAAGTTGACAGGATTTTTTTAAAATACAACATGCAGAATACTTCATATTACACTTATAAATGTGTACAGTGTTTATGCTATAGCAATTGTGTAACACCTTAACATTTTTTGAGATACTGCCAGAACAATCTTTCAGAATGTCAAGTTGCCAGATATCACCCTAAACTAGCTGTAGCAATAATAAACAGAATACATACAGAATTAGGAAAGAGGGCAGCACATCTAGAAAAGAAAAATTAAAATGCAAAGGAAATTCTTTACACAGCATCTTGACAACTGTTGGGAAGAAGGAACAAACCAGATCTGTTTTGCCAGTTTCTGAGGCCAACATATATATAAGTTGTTGCACAAAACAAAAGCACTGCTTAAACATTAAAAAAATGGCAATCAGCATACTTACCATTTCATCCACAGAAAGGACAGACTTAAGACAGAAGAAAAGAGTTCCATAATTAGAGAAACAGGCAATAGGAACTTCAAGAAAATGCAACAACGTAAATTACTTAGTCCAAAAGGACTTCACCAGCAGACTGTGTATTTATTTCATTAGATGGCATAAAGAACAAGTACACTGCTACAATTCTATTTAGCAACGATTTTGGTATTTTGCAGTGAAATTTATTAAAAATCTTATTAAAAACTTAACTTTAGTGTAGTATTGAAAACAATATCTTCTCCTAAAATACCAAGAATCTCAATAAATAGTAAGACAATACAATACACATGAAAGAATCACAGAAAATCCATTCTGTAGTATAATGTTATACAGGTAATAGATTTTTTTCCTTTCAGAAAGAACAACACAATAAGAACAATATGAGTTACAAGAGGAACATAAAGGACAGGCAGGAGTACCAGAAAAGGCATCGAGTGCAAAAACGCAAAAAAAGAAAAAATTTAGCTAGGCAACTTCATACTCTCACGAGGAGTTATTATGATTGCACTAAGAAGATTGCCCACTCCTAAAAATGGATTTGGCCTAAACTACACAATTATCAATTGCTTAGCAATCTAATTTTAAAATGTCCTAGTTCACCACTATGTACAGTTTTACAGATTATAGACTATACATTTATGCTAAGAGTCTAAAGAGTCTACATACGAAATAAGAGTGTCTGTCCCTCAAGAAAACAGGAAGTCAGTTAAAAGAGCTTTATTTCCCCATTGAACATTCTGTTGACACAGTTCTTCTTTGCCCTCAGAGACCTTCTGACTGCCAGAAGGTCAGCACAACAGTTTCATTTACCCAAACATCAGAGGTCTTGTTTTATTGTCATTTAAGTGGCCTCAGTTTTGCTTGTTCTAGCTTTGCAAACTTTCATAGCTTTCTTTATCTAGAAGCATTTAAAGTTGAGCTTCTGTCCATTAAAGCAGTGAATTCCCTAAAGGCAAAGTAAAACAAAACACTAGTCCTCATATTTATAAAATGGAAAAACTAAAGGAAATTAAGCAGAGAATATCAGTCTAAGCTGTTAATAAAGTTCAATTTCAACATAGATAAAACTGAACCAATGTATGTAAAATGTATTTATTGTCACCTGTGGGAAGAAGACTGCTGTCAATAGCATGGAAATTTAATATATCTTTAGAAATCATCTATAACAAGGTAACAAGAAAGAAAAAGCTTAAAAGTATTCATAGCTGTGTTAGCCAGAAGTTAAGTCTAACTAAGAAAATTCAGAGACCAAAATCAGTCACAGTGATGTTCCCTTAAAAAATTTTCCACAGGTAAACTTGCAGTTTAACACTTACAATATGCTGGTGATATTTCACTAATGCTTATTTAAAAGCCAGGAGAATTATTTAGAGCTCTAAATACACTTCACCATACTATAGCCATGATTCAGTACAAAATAAATTATGTGTGGACAATCCAGAAGATGTTGTCCTATACTGAATATACAACTATGTAGCCCTAAGAAGACAGCTCTAATCAATTACAGCTTTTGAATCTGGAACACAAAGAATTTGGGTTACTCCTGTTGTTCAGTGATTAGCCTAGACATCCTTTCAAACTTACAGCCTACTACTACTATGTTTTATCGTACATTAATTAACATGACAAAATAGCAAAAGAGACTAATCTAGTGTTTCACATATGTTAGGAGTAGGTATTTGCAACCAAACTGTGAAACAATTTTAGAACATCAGAGGTAGACTTTGATTCATACCAACAGTTAGAAACCATACATATACAACACTACTCTACTGTTTTTAATTTACAAAGTCATAGTATTAGAGCCTGAATCTGTGGTGTAGCTAGTAACAAGAAAGTCTATGCTCGGGCTATCAGCCAGTGCCAACTAACTGCACAGATTAATTGTTGTTAACTTTTTTGTAAAGGTCTGAGTTCAAAAAAAAACACGTAGTTTACTGAGTGCTTCTATTATCTTTTGCAACTTCAGTCTTCAGAAAAGCTTTATAAATCACAAAAACATTTTTTTTTTACTTTCAGAAACCACTAAAAATGCTTTATTTAAAAAAAAAACTCCTTAAATCCTTACTCTTTATTCTGACACTATTCATCTTATTTTGATGGTTGCTAACAACCAACTATAAATGTTACTTAAAAGCAAAAAAGTTAATATTTTGAACATGAGAATTTGTAATTATCTTATTCACACTTTCTGAGGAAGAACTTCAGCCAGGAGAGGAAGAAGAATAATATAATCCCACATTCAAGTTGCCATACTCACCAGTTTTGCCTTAATAGCCCCAGAGTCAACATTCTGACCAGTCTTGGCATGTAGCTGAAGCTGAACAGCGTGGAGCTGCAAAAGCTGATCGTGCACTTCCTTTTCCAATACTGCTTTCTCTGCCTGTGTTTCTGTCAGTTCAGACTTTAGATCAACCAGCTGTGCCTGTGAAGATATAATCCATCATAGTAATGAGAGCAAGGATCAAATGGGGTCACCAGAACTGTGACACATAACAGCATTTGCTGGTACACGGATGCTGTACGTGGTAGAATACAGGTTAAGAATACCTGCTGTCACACATTCCTCTGTAGCCCAGCTTTAACACTGGATTTGCAGGATTTTCTCCCCAGCTTGCCACAAAATTCATGCAGCCACAGAGCCAGCATCAAATGACCATATTGCCAAGATTAACAACAGCTGAGCTTTCCCTCATGCAGACAATGGCATGTGATGATGATGACCACTCCAAAACAAGGCAATGGCATTAAACCTATGTAGGATTCACACCCATAGCAATGGAAACACAATTTAAAATTGTAAAATTATTAAATCTTACTGAAAAAAATTGCTCAAAGCAAAATGATAATTTATCCAACGCTGACATCAAATAATCCTATTTACAGTTGGTCTATTATCAACAATTTAAGTGAAATAGCAAATTAGTTGGGTAAACCAGAAGCCATGAAATGCCCCTAAAATGCTTATGTAGAAAACAATAAATAGTTACTAATTCTTGAAAAAAGTGGTTTTGAAACATTTTAAAAACAGTTTTCATGTAGGGTTTATGTTATGAAGCAGAAATTTGTAATGAAAGATGAAATAATAACATGTTTACAAAGTTACTTGTTATCCAAGTTCAAATAGCATTTTATAAGATATGCTACATTTAGATAAGCTTTAAAGCTACTATTTGCCAAAAAAACACCACAGAATGATTTCAGGGGATTTTTAGATAAATTCCCAGAGTATGTTTTTGCATCCAAAAGATTTGGAACTAAATACCAAAATGAAAAAGTGACTAATTCTTAAAAAAATGCTCTCTCATATTAAATCAGGGTATTTTAGGTATTTTAACACATTATACTAACATTCAAATTAACAGTGAAACTCAAGTAGTAAGGCAACTTGGTATAAAATGTCTCTATCTGTTAATGAAAAAAAAGCAGGAAGGATTTGACTATCAGTGGGGAGGATTTACTGGGTCTAACTTCAGGTACATAATTTAGATGGACAGCCTCCTCAAGCTTCCAGAGTAATTCAGAGATAAGTAGGCACTTCCAGAGGTGATTCAGAGCACCCAGAGTGCAACTGATGAGATGGATCAAGCCAACCTCCAGCATGCAGCTGCCAAGAAGAACAATCTCCCTTCCTGCCTCTTGGCTATGGCCTTTAGTCCCACATCTCTGGGACTGAACAGAGCAGAACTACCTCCCCATCTCTCGAGGCAGAGCCTCAGCAGACCAGGCCAGCACTTACTTTTCACCAAAGAAATGGAGCTGCATGCATTTTCACCTTCCAACTGCCAGAATAGCAAAAAAACCTTGAAAAATTTGCAAACCCTTGCAAGAACTCTAAAGCAGAAATTGCCTTTTACAGTAAGATGATATTTAAAATACTACAAAGCCAAATAATTTCAGAGAAATTATTACTTACAAAGCTGCATTGTTGTCCCCAGTGACCAGCCAGTTAAAGTCTCTTTGCTGTGGTTTACCCACCTTCTAACAAAAGCAGACACACACACACCTGAACTAACACAGCAAATGAAAATACCACCAGCATAAAAGCCAATGATACAGTACAGAGCAGATAACAAAGACCTTAATAATGAAGGCACAGTTTGACCCAGTCACAATTTCACATAATAACAATATTTTGTTATTATTACATACTGTATATATTAAGCCTACTTTTTTTAAAAATAAGACAATTACTGCCTTGCTCCTTTTTAACAGCTAACATGCTGACTTTTATTGCTTTTTTATACACACACACACATGCTCTCTCATCTGCTCTAATTCAAAAGACCTGTAGAATGGCAAAGTGGCAGAACAGCTAAATTAGACCAATTTAATATTGTCCAGCGTCACCTAATAGAGAATGGCAAATGGAGTTCTGGTGGGAAGGAAAAACAAATTTCTTTCCCTGTGCAAATAACAAAGCAGCAAGAATGGTGGCCACCAGCTTTGCAGGGTGAATGATGCCCCAAACGTATCACAAAAAGACTTTCAAACACGTAATAAAAATCAAAAATAATACTCTGCATATAACCTGACATTTAAATTCATATCCTGCTGTTTCAGTTATAGAACCATTGAATCACAGAATGGCCTGGGTTGAGAGGGGCCTTAAAGACCTGGTTCCAAACCCGCCTGCTATGGACAGGGACACCTTGCACTAGACCAGGTTGCTCAGAGCTCCATCCAACCTGGCCTTGAACACTTCCAGTAATGGGGCACTCCTGACAACCTATTCCAGTGCATCACCACCCTCACAATAAATAATTTTTTTCTATTATCTAATGTAAATGTACTCTCAGTTTGAGAGTACCCATTCCCCCTTGCTCTGTCACTACATGCTCTTGTAAAAAGTCCCTCTCCCATCTTTCTTGTCACCTCCCTCCAGTTACTGTAAGGCCTGAATAAATAAAGAGCACAAAATAGAAAAAAGCAAAATGAGAAATGGTAAGAGCATATATAATGGAATTAATCTGTTTACACATTATGAAAAGCCATAAATCTATCCCCAGGAACAGATGCAGGCACAAGAGTTACACCAAAATGCAAACACAACAAGCTACTTCCATATCCTGTGATCTACTTCTATGAAGGCTGACAAATTTTTACATTACTTCACAGAAGTCCTGCCATTCTCAGCTTGGCCAGCTCACAAAATTTTCCTTTATATTCCTCTTACTAGCACTGTTTTTTTATCCAAATTCCCTCAATTTGTTACGAAGAAAACATTGAAAGACTGTTGGAAATTCAACCTATCTTCAATTTTTGAAGCTACTCTGTAAAAACCACGGATGGGGCAGATGAAATCATGAGCACAAACAAGGACCATCAGTAAGGCCATTCCTTCCCAGAGCACCATTCACTGCAAGAGGCAAGGGCTCTGCAGAAAAAGATGGTGCCAGATTTCAATTTCTATAAACATAATAGGATAAAAACAAGGATAAACTAATGCTGCACAAGCAACTGTACTGATCCTTTAATTTGGATGTACTCTCCAACAAGACCGTCAAAGAGAGACACCATGTATTTTGGTGGTCACCTGCAACTTCCCTAGAATTTGCAGAAAAGTCAACTGGGGGCAGAAGTTACAAGCATCCACCCACAGGAGACCACTGAGCTTCATGGTTAGGTGAGTTGAGGAAGAGCCACCAAACAACAAAAACAGAACAGAAACTTTGAACGGGGAACAATGAGGGACAGAGGTTGAAGAGAAGGTAGCGTGCTCACTTTCACAACCTCCTTTTAAACTGTAACTTGCTGATTCAGGCAAAAAAGGAACCCTTCTGGGCAGAATACAACTGTGCAGGTCAGCAATTACCACTCCTTAGCAAGCACCACACTGCAAGCTTACACCTTAGTTTCTCTCTGCTCCCTTGTTTGAGTCTCTGCCCCAGCCAATGCACAGCAAACAGCACAACCAGACTGTGGACATGGAATTAGGATTTCATCATGAAAACCTACACCTACTTGAATCAAGCAGGCAGGACATGAAGCTACTGCTTCAGATTATCACCACAGGGTATTTCTAAATTCTAAATAAAAGTCTCCAATTCAAGTAAACTGGAGATCTTGGTCAAATTCATCACATAGCAAAACTCAGCATTTACCTTCCACACAATATAACATCCAGATGATACCAGAAAAACAGTTTAGAAAGGTTAACTAAACGTTTAGTCAATTCTGGGACATATTTTGCCATTTACCAGATGTTTTGAATTTCTCAAAGGTCTTACAGCTATGAAAATTAAATGCCAATTTAAACTGAAATAACTCAAGAATTTATAAACTACTCTTTATTCCCACAGCCGATAAAAGAAAAGAAATCATGGTATTAAGCAATTAATATTGCTTCCACAGAACATGTCAAGAATTAAAAAAAAAAAAAAACCTCTAGGCAAAAGAGCCCAGACAATGTCTTATTTTTAATCAAGTTATTTCCTGTTCAAGCAGTTACAAATTATAAAAAAACTGAGTTTGTTACAATTATCTTATACTGAATATGTATTTTAAGCTGGTAATAAAATAAATCCATCTTAAATGCTGGGGTTAATTGCATTTATAGTCATGGAGTTCCTAAAGTCTTAACTAGTGTTTTTCATCAGGAGTCTTAAAACAAAATATTAGCATTTAAGCCTCTTCCAATTAATTTATGTAATATTTTTCATATGATGGTCTGAACTTTTATCTGTACATTTTTCACAGAAAAGTGACCACTAATAAAATGACCACTAATAATAGTAATGACTATTAATCAAAAATAATTTATTTCTACTAGATCTAAGAGACATACTCAAAGATCTTATACTAAGTTTATACATTGTAAAAAACAAGAATGTAGACCTTGCCCATAGCAGCTCACAATGTAAATACATCAAGGAAAGGATGAATAAGTGTAACAGAGAAGTACAAATACAGCAGTATTTTGTATAGAAGTGCAAAACAGGAAGCAGACAGATGTTCAAACTGCAAGTTACGTGTGACTGCTCAGAAGCATCACTACTTGAATGAAGCACTAGAAGATGGCAATATTACAATCTCTGAAGATCTAAAGCATGAGGGGGAACACACAGAATCTGAGAAAACTTCAGAAAGTGGGATGATGGTGACTTACATACCATGGTGACAGGAAACAACCTCCACCACTGATAGGGAAAGCAGTTGCAGGGGCCTGAGGGGCAAACTGAGAGATGGCATCATTAGATAAAGTAACGACAATGGGTTTAGCTTTGGGAAAAGCTTTTTCATTTTCTGAGCTATCACTGCAGTAACTTCTGCGATATGGACAAGAGGTTCATTTGAGCAAATAGATATAAAAGATACCTATGACTTACACACATTGCCCACACATGAGCACTCAAAGTGGAGCCATGCTGAATTGGGAAGCTGGGTCATAGGCCTTCATCCTGCTAGGGCAAGACAGTGGCATTATGCACCACAGCAAATAAAAATGAGAGGAAGACCTGAATTACCTCAAAGTGTAATGAATGCACTTGTTGGTATATGAATTTCTAGCTCAAAAAAAGTCTAAGCATAATTCAAACAGAGTAGAAAACTCACAGATTTTTCAGCAAAGGGAAGCTAGATACATACAAAAGTATCCATTACCAGCCTCAAGTGACTAAAAGTCATAAGCCAAGCACTCATCAAATGCCTTTAGTTTTTGTTTAATTTCAGAACTTTAGGGTACACCTAATTCATTCTTATGCCAAGCCTTCTAAACTCATAAAGGTCTGAAAACTGTCTTTCTAAAGATTATTTTTTTCCACCATATAATCTCCGATTGCCAAAAACTAGGAGTTCATTTCAGAATTTTTTAATTATCTAAACAAGGCCATCTAGTGCTATCTTTTTATCTGTATGTCTACATTTCTCTCTATTTCACCCTCCTTCCGTGTTGATTCGAACTGAATTCATTTTCTAAATACAAATGAATCTATTAAAGTTCCTACAACATACATACATACATACATGCAACACCAAACAGCTGCTAGTAGGAAAGAGTGACAGATTCTTCTCCCTTTCAGAGGGAGAAGTGGGAAGAGTCGGATCTTCAGCTAATTTGTTTAATCCACACAGAGACAGAAGCTGACAGCCTGGTGTACAGGCAGCACACGTGCAGTTCTGAGCTAAAGACTGAGCTGCTGTCTCATGTCCAGCCAACTAACCAAAAAATGTAGGATGAAAAGGCAAAGGAAAGGATTCTGTGATGTGGAAACTCCCAGATCATGCAAGAGAACAGGAACTCCCTGAATTGGTTCTTAGTGACTTGAGAAAGTGGTCAACACTTCCATTCCCCACAAATCACGAGATTTCCAAGCTCCATTGATTCTGTTACTAATAAAACACTTCTAGTGTACATATATATATTTAATAGCTAATTTTAAAGGACATGTCCTTACGTATCTTGCTTTGGGATCAAACCAAAATTCACAGACAAATCAAGTTTATGAGGTGCTTTTATTTCTTCAGCAGCATGTCCTTATGTAATTTATACTAGACTCCACAAAGTTTACCAACATACGCATTTATGTATTTCAACATTCACTCCTGATCAGCACTATTAACCTTCTGATTTAAAGGCTGCAGGACCCAGGATCATGAAACACAACAGAGCACACTACAATGCTGCAATTACTCTGTGGCTTCTGTCCCAGCATATGGACTAAAAAGGAAGTATAAATATCAAGATATGACACTAGCATATTTGCTTATCATTTCATTCTGGCAGCATTTTTTTAAAGACAGAAACATTTAAAGGGAAACGCAAGTAAAAAAATAATCTTTAATTATGCTTTATAAACAATGAAATCATTATTTCTTAGTGTTCCCATAACATTACCCTAGTGCAGGACAGAAAAGTTTTTCAAAATATGATAGGCTTTAGCTCCTACAGCCTGCAGATACAGATTCAGACACAAGATACGCAACAACAACAACACAGCCTGGCCTGCACAGCCCACACACTGCCAAGTTTTCATGGGGTCCCCTTGCATCAGCCCCTTGATGAGAAGTAGCCAGAGCTCTTAATTATTACATTTCTCTAATTTCTTGAAAAAAGGATTGTCTCCATTATCTCACCAGTATCACTTCACCACTTTGCCCACAGCCCTCCAAAAGACAAGAACACTCTACACTTCCTCAGTCTTGACTATTTGATTCTCCCTGTCTACTAAGCAGCATTTGCTGCAATTTGTCACACAACCCTATTAAGTTTAACGGACTGCTTTGAATGAGAAACCATGGAACAGAGCAGAGCCCTGTTTAAACTCATGGTGCTCCCTGCAAAACTAAAAAGTGTGACAGGACTGCATAAAATGAGTTTCTGAATAGATGATACACTTGGAAACCATACTTTTTATGATAACCCCCCCATTACACCACAGTGCTTGCCACTTGTCAAAGACGAAAATGTTTCAAGCTATTATTGGAAAAGATTGTACTGACAGATTATTAGATTATATTAAAAGCCTTTATTTCATTATTATTGTGACCCCAAAAAGGACCTTTGTGATTTCAATTTTTAGCTAATGCTAAATTTAACACAACAGTCTTTATCATGTGGCTAATAAGAACATGAACAACAAAATTTATGGCTAATGACTCCCTAAATAAACAGTATTGTAGTACAGCTATGTAAGTAGTCTTGGTAAAAATGCAGTGTATGCTACTGAAGACACAAATGAATCAAACTAATTTAATCCACTTTTGTTATGTCCCATACAGCAGATAAAGGACATAAGACAAATGAGTTGCTCCATTTCTCAGGTTCTATTCTAGTCCTGACACAACATTCAGGGTCAGCAAATTAAAAGGATGCAAAGCAACACTCCTACTTTTTTATCTTCTCTGCTGAAGACCATTCTAGACATGTAATTATCTGCACACTTTTCCTCCCAACAACCAAAGGATAAATAATAATACCACATCTTAAATAAAGCATCTTAAAAATTTGGTTTCCATTTACATAAATGGATACATCCACCAACATTTTTACACCTGTGACTGATCTTTTTCACCTCTATCATTAAAATACCAACTACTGTTTCTTGCTATTCTTTTACTTTGTGCTTGACTGTTTTATTCTGTTTACACCTACTTACAGAAGAACAAATCACTCTTTTTTAAAATCACTTTGCTGACACAGACAAATTTCTGACTGCCTCACAATGACTATTTTTGTCTGGTTGCTCATGCTTCTAGTTGCTTATCAGGAAGACATAAATCTGTTCTTAGAAGTCATATTGATAGTTTTATTACTGTCATTATTTTGAAATCCATACTATCTATGTAAATCAGTAAAAAAACCTAAGAAATATAAACTAATATACCGGTTTCCTCTCACCTTCTCTTTGGCAGCTCCCAAGAAATGAGACAGAAAAGGAAAACAGTTTACCACATACAGACTGGAAATGAAGTAGGCTGGAAATGAAGTTAAAATTGTATAGAAGTATATAGGCTTCTGATACAGGAAAACATGAATTAAGTATAGGCATAATTGTAATTAGAAAGGGCGTAATGATTTTGATAGAAGTTACACATATCACACTAACGACAACTTAGTATACAAGCTGACTGGAAAAATGCATATAAATTTATATTTCCTGAATATGTGAAAAATGCTCCCATTTTAGGATATCAAATTAGCTGGACCAAATCTCACTCCACTAATATTTCAAAAAAACACACTCTAGCTAGTACCAACAGATTTCTATTCCAAAAAAGTATTAAAAGTCCAATTAATAAAATAATACTTCAGTAACTACTGGAAATATTAATGACATTTGAAAAAAGTAAATAAGCTATTGCAACTATTCTATATGTATGTATATACATACCTCACATGGACAAAAAAATACCTTGGTCTTCAACAAGTGCATTTATCACTACAAAATAAAGGAGAGAGGCAAAAAAAAAAATCCAGGCAGACCTTCCTAAGGTGTATGGTCCTACCTTGATTAAAGTACTGCCAAGAAACAGAGCAGGACTGTACCTCTGCAGTGTGTGCTGTAAGATGGACTTGCATGCTTACAGAAAGTCACCATACACATAAAGCCACCTACATTTAGCTTTTCCAGTTTGCAGTTGGGTTTTTTTATAGATACATCTTCATATTACCCACATCTTTCTTTATGTGCTTTAACTGAATAGATTACAAGTTACTTACAGAAGAATTCAGCTTATAGAAACATGTTCCTCTAAACATGCTGATTCCAACTTAATCACGGACATAAAACGACATTTAACTTCTTAGACATACATGTTTTCCTTAGCTTTAGCATATACACAGGGTTAACACATCTGCCAAGATTCAGGGTGTGCTCCACCAAACATTCCTTTCTAGCTTGTTCATTTAAAATTGCAGAATCAGATTGGCAGTCAAAGTGCCAGAGTTAAAGTCAAGCTCAGTTTTTACTGGCACATTGACCTACTTCTTTTATTTCTACAAAACTGCAGATACACAGAAATTTTATTTTTTGAAATGGACATTTAGACAATGTCATAGTCAAGTGACAGTCAAACACAAAAAACAAAACCTGTGAACTGCTTCTCAGTTAAACATTTTCTAAAATCTCACACACCGACCACCAGCATGCATCTGCTGATTTATACAGCTTTCCAACTGAGAATCACAAAAAATCTCCTTCAAAATGTCTGTCACCAGTTCTAAAAGACCTACGTCTTTGCTATCCTACTAACAAGATACGCTTCTCTATTTGTACACAATGAAGTGAGGCTGATCTCAGAAAAGACAGTGGCTTGTATGGCCAAACACCTTTTTTTTCTCCTCTTTGACAAGCTACTTAATTCAACTCTGTCCTACTGTGACCAGCAGGAAAATTAAGAAAACAAATCCTCCCCCCAACATATCACTAGTTTAATTTAAGACTGCACAGTAGTAGATTTATAAACTTTCACCACCCTAAGCACAAGTAAATTTATTTGCATACATCCCCTGTGCATCTGAAATACCTTCAGGCTCCTTCTAAAAATAACCTTGCCCAGAATTGCCAACATATAACTGCCTCTTTGGAAACTACTGTCTTCCTGGAACACTTCTTTCACTATCCAGAAACATCCTTCATATAATATTTTACCTAGACTCTTCTCTCTAGCAGTAGATATACAGCAAGATGGCAACAATTTTTTTGGGAAGTCCTACAGCAGGAGCTTCCATCCACCAAACCTCAAGCTGTGTCTCTTAAAAGTGATTGTACCAACCAGAGAATATGTATTAAGCTGATCAAGTGGATAAATTGAAGCCTGAACTGCATTTCTTTAGTCTTGCCTGCAATGTTATAATAAGACTCAACAATTCTGGTCAAGAAAATGGTATCCACGAACAACAGAATGATATTCGTAACTTTTTGTTGTTTTCCTTTATGAAATAATATCACTTATTCAGTAAGACAAGTCCAGTGAAATGCAGCTACAGGAGTAAGCTTAGACAAACTTAGATTCAGTTTAAGTATTATTTAAATCCAAATAAAGAATTTATCTGTAGTATTTTAGAATTTCTCAAGATGGATCTAATTTATTGGCTTAAATAAGTGTACCTAAGCAAACTATTGCAGAGGACATTTTTGTGACTGTGACAAAAGCTTTGTATTAAAATGTACAAACAGTATAAAGTTACAATGGTGAGTAATGCTTGCAATCTTAAAAGTTCCATGAAGTACAGTAACTCACATTATAAAAAGGAAGTAAAAACACCAACCACATCCTAAATGTCAGTACTGATGTTAGTGATTTCTTTCAAAATAGTAATTTTACTTTTCATATTGGTCACTGGCATTTTTGACTAGAAATCTGTGCATGTAAGAAGACGACACTCATTTTCAACAGAGCAGCTCCATCTTTTGGAGATTTTAAATGGAAGCTTTCATTTCAAGTTTATGACGCCAATAAACATGAGGTCCTAAAATTAATAACCTTCAAGGCAATACTAAAGTCTTCTAAAGGTCTATTTGAAAGATAAAAACTCCTTTATATGTATGAGGCCTAATACTACTCACAGTAATAAAAATACTTTACAAAGTAACGCTTTTTATTCACTTCCAAAGCACTCACTCTAGATTATCAGTATCATTTTTATCAAACAATTACCTCAAGCATACACAAAAATTACGCTAATTATTAATAACTGCTAACTGGGCTCCTTTGCTCTTCAACTCGTTAAGAGATTCAGGCACAGATCTTCAGTTCTTTAGGTGCTCCTGATGATTTTAATTAGATACAAAAAACCTTTCAGGATCTGAGTTATATAATTTCATTTCAAAATATTTAAGCTTGAAACAACCTTTCAAAGAAATCCATTCTCTTAAATTAACCTGAAAACTCACATGGTTTACAGGCCTGCATACAACAACCCACCATGCCTGTGCAATATGCAATAAATTCCGATTATCTACTGCAAACTGATAAATCTCATTTTAATATACTTATACTTCTTGAAGCCTACTTTATAGGCTGGTACTCTGTCCCAATACTGAAACGTGTAAGACAGCATATCAACATAAACACATAGAGGAACATAAATATCACTACAGTAAGCATTCTGGTGAAATAAAGAAGGAGATGAAAAAAACTCCTAGTTTAACGAGATCTTCGCTCTACTCTGAAAAACCCTGCTCCTCGGTAAAATTCCACGGCTTCTTTTGCATAACAATGTCTTCATACCAGGAAGAAACCTGATTAAAACCAAAGACAATCCACTTACGTCCTACTGAAAGGCACACCTTCAGAAGAGCAGGTTACTGCTTGAAGACTCTAAGATTCTTTTATTATAGTAAGTGTAACACAAAGGACTGAAAGAAGGGAATTCTGTCTGTTGAAGCTCTTACAAAGCCCATATTTTCACGGTGTCTCAGAATTTCCCTTCTTACTTCTCGCTTACAAGTTAAAAGAACAAGCAATAGAAGTCTAAAAAGTATGGCCTACAAGAGACAATTAAGAAAATGGAAGGCTTTAGTGCAGAGAAAAGGTAACTCAGGAAGAAACATCAAAAGCCTTCTAATTGTAATTAAAAGACAGGAAGGCAACTCACATTCATACCTGCTAAGGACACGACAAATAACACCTACTAAACCAAAGACACTCCGGTTGGACAGATATAAAATGACCATGAAGTTCTCCGGAATCTCCTTCCAGAGCATTCCAGTTCTTTCACAGGCCAATGGACCTGCAGCCCTGCCTCTCAGCAGCATCAGGACCAGGTAACTTGGCTCTGACTTCTTTTCTCCCAGCCTGACTGAAACTCTGTATCAGGCATGATGAAAACCTTCTAACAGGAAGGCCAATTATTCTCCTCACAGAATGTGTGACTCCTACTATTATTTTCAGCTCCTAAGCTTGGCAGAGAGCTACTTGATCTGCTTTGAAGTGTGAAGAAACAAGAGGACCTGTCAAAGTCCATCCCCAGTCCGCTTTTCTGTTTCCTTTAGTTGTAAGGAGGAACAGTGTCGTCATTTTGACTATTGACTCTAAGCTTTAAGCACCTTGATCTTGTCTTTGTCCCTTCTTTTACAGGTTTTTCCAAATTCACAAAATCTAGGAATCAAATAGGCTGGAAAAGAATTCTGGTATCATCAAATCCAACCTGTGACCAAACACCACCATTGGAACCAGACTAAGTCTTCTCCTTAAACAGCTCCAGGGATGGTGACTCCACCACCACCCTCGACAACACATTTCAACGTCTAACCAGCCTTTCTGTAAAGAACTTCTTTCTAATGTCCAACCTAAACCTCCCCTGGCGCAGCTTAAGACTCTATCCTCTCGTCCTGACTCACTGCAGAGAAGATCAGTCAGCAGCATCTGTTGCCCAAGATTCCTGCTTCCAGCATCACAGAGAACTCCTTTGGCACGCACCGCTCCATGCCAGAGCTGGAATTATCAAATCCAGAGGGAGGATGGCCGCGGCCAGGCCCGAATCCTAAAACGCGGGGCCTGGTGAACCTTCCTCAGCTGCTTCAGGACAGGGAACGAGCAGGAAGAAACCCGGGGGAGGTCCCGCTTCCCCCGGGGCAGGGCACGGCCACCCGGGCATGTTTGGGGACGCGCCCCCGGCCCGGCCCCGCCCGGTGCCACGGCAGCCCCCTCACCTCCAGCTTGTGGTTGATCTGGGACACGGTCTGAGCCTTGTGGCAGAGCTGGGCGAAGCACGAGCTCAGGCTCGTCATCTTCTGCCGCCCCTCGTACGTGATGTCGGCCTGGTCGGGGTCGATCTCGCCCAGCAGCAGGTCCACGTCCACGAACGCCTTGTCGAACTCCTTCTCCAGCACCTCCAGCCAGCGGAACATGGACACGCCGCCGCCCGCCGCCGTCGCCGAGGCCGGGCCGGCCGCGCCCGGACCGCAGGGACCACCGCCCGCCGCCGANGGCGGTGTGGCAGGCAGCGCCGGCCGAGCGCCGAGCCACCGAGCGCCCCGCCCGCGCCGGCAGGGGGCGCTGCGGGCCGGCAGGAGCTGCGTGTGAGGGGAGGGCGATCGTGCCGGCCGCGGGGCTCGGGACTGTCCCCGTGTCCTCCCCGCGTGCCCGTGTCCTTCCTGCGTGGCCATCCCGGTCACTGGGAGCGTCCTCGAGCATATTATCGTAATTATGGCCATTTCTATGTTGGCGTATGTCCATACAAACCTATGCCAAGTTGGTACAGAGTAAAGAATATGTACATAGTAAAGAAAAAGAATGCGGACTTAGCCCTGAACAATGTAAATTTACAACGTAAATACATCAAGGAAAGGATTAATAAATGTAACAGAGAAGTACAGTTACAGAGGTATCTGTGCATAGAAGTGCTCAACAGAAAGCAGACAGATGCCATGCTAAAACCACAACTTTTTTCAGAAGCATCACTACTTGAATGAAGCACTAGAAGATGGCAATATTACAATCTCTGAAGATCTAAAGCATGAGGGGGAACACACAGAAACTGAGAAAACTTCAGAAAGTGGGATGATGGTGACTTACATACCATGGTGACAGGAAACAACCTCCACCACTGATAGGGAAAGCAGTTGCAGGGGCCTGAGGGGCAAACTGAGAGATGGCATCATTAGATAAAGTAACGACAATGGGTTTAGCTTTGGGAAAAGCTTTTTCATTTTCTGAGCTATCACTGCAGTAACTTCTGCGATATGGACAAGAGGTTCATTTGAGCAAATAGATATAAAAAATATCTATGACTTACACACTGCCCACACATTAGGACTTAAAGTGGAGCCATGCTGAATTGGGAAGCTGGGTAATTTTTGAGTATATATGGTCATTTTTATGTATAAGGGAGGGGGAGAGGAAAGAGGAGACTGCACTACTGTATTCACAAATGTGCTTATCATGTGCAAACCACACAGCAGGATTTGCAGTGACACGTCCATTTCTTGTGCTCAGAAAAGATGCAAGTTTGCAAGTATTGTGTGAAATCATAGAACCATAGAACATTAAGGGTTGGAAGGGACCTTAAATATCATCTAGCCCTAACCCCTCTGCCATATCCAGGGACAGCTCCCACTAAAACAGGTTGCTCGAGGTCTTATCCAGCCTGGCCTTGAATACTGCTAGGGATGAGACGCACAACTTCTCTGGGCAACCTGTCCCAGTGTCTCACCAACCACAGAGTAAAGAATTCCTTCTTAATATCTGACCTAGTCCCAAATGGACTGCCGCCAGCACCATTGCATCTCTAGAAGCACCAATGAACGCAGCTGTAACCATATAAAATTTATTTGCTTTTTTTTTTAGCTCATCCTGGTTCTGCAAATGAAAACAAATTTCAGGGAATAAGCACATGGGTGCTTTCTCCAAGGCACTCTCCTTGGTTACAGCTCATCTCCTTTGAAATGCTGCAACTCTGATGTTGATTTCAGTGGGAGATTTATTACATTTATTTCTCTTGTGGAGAACACATGCAGGTTGTTTTTATTGCATTGAAGTTGTAAATCCACCTCAAAAGAGAAAGCAGATCACTTCAACCCAGACCAGGACCCTAATCCTACCTACACAAACTACTCTGCCAGCACCAGTGAGGGGGAGCACAGGGACCCTCCAGTCAGTGGAAGGGATACCAAGATAATGGTGAGGGCACTAGCGCCCCTCACACACAGCCCTGGGGCTGAAGGGCATCCCAGGGTGAGCTTCTATCCTTGCTCCACTTTGCACAAATAATTGCTTGGAACACAGACTGACAGAAAGATACCACTTTACAGCTCAGTGCTTAGACCAGTCACCTGGAATGTGAAGAGATATGTCAGAGCAGGAAGGAATTGTACTTCCATCAATCTATGCTTTCAGAAGAGCTTGATAAAAGCAAACTTCTCCACTACCAGCAGGTATCACATTTCCTTTGGGACCTGCTATTGTAGGCTTGACAAGGAGCTGACAGAGTGTTGTTGCAAACCCATTCACTTGCCCTTTACTGTTTTTTGTGGTTTCACCACAGCCCCATGCAGCCACTCGCTCACTGTCCCACCAGCAGGACTGGGGACAGAATCAGGAGGGTAAAAGGTAAAGAGCTCGTGGGTTGAGACAAAGACAGTTTAATAGGGAAAGCAAAAGCTGAGTAAGCGAACAAAAAATTAATTCACTATTTCCCATGGGCAGGCAGGTGTTCAGCCATCTCTAGAGGAGGGGGGCCCCATCATGTATAATGGTTACTTAGGAAGACAAACACCATAACTCCAAACATCCCCCACTTTCTCCTTCTTCCCCCCACTTTATATACTAAGTATGATGTCATATGGTCTGGAACATCCCTTTGATCAGTTGGCATCAGCTGTCCTGGTTGTGTCTCCCCCCAGCTTCCCATGTACTCCTGACTTCCCTTGCCAGCAGGGCAGTACAAAAAGCAGAGAAGACCTCGCCTATGTGTAAGCCCTGCTCAGCAATAACAAAAAACCATTTCTACATTATCAATTCTGTGTTCAGCACAAATCCAAAACACAGCCACACACTAACCACTGTGAAGAAAATTACCCCAAACAAAACCAATGCACCACTCAAATTGTCTGCACTGCAATTGAAGGTAGGTAGTAACAAAATGGGCAACTAATGGGGGATTCTTTTACTGTTAAGCTCATCCAGCCCATTTCCAGGTGGAAACAAAAGCTACAGACTCCTTTACATACACCTACAGAAAACATGCTAGTTTTGTAAATCAGTGTATTCAGAATAGGAGCTGAGAAAAGGCTCTAAGAGCTTTGGAAGGAGCCCAGATACACAGAGCAGTTGCTTGACCTTCATCCTGATTTTCATTTTTCACAGCTGTATCAGCTGTCTTTTTCGCACAACAGCATCCAACAGAAAATCAAAGTATTTGCTGGATCAAAAGCCAAACTAATCTTATTGTTTAAACTAGTTCAGCCACACAAGAGAATTAATTATTTCAGGACTATCAGTTTTTATGTTAGCTTTGACTTTGAGTCTGGTACTGCACTGGAGAAGGACCTATAGAATTCTGTTATATTTTTTGCCCTTTTTTAATTGAACAGTAATGTATCACTTAGCCAAAAATTGGCAGTTTCTGCTCATATATCACTATCACTCATTTGAACAGATCTCCTTATCTTGATGGAGAAGTTTCCCATAGTTACTATGTAACATATCTATAGCAAATACTGCCTTCAAAAACTCAGACTTCTAATTTATGTATGACTGCTTCTTTTTAAAGAATCACTTATTCTCAGGTTTTGAGTGTCCTTTTCCTTTACCTTAGGGGTTAGTCCCACTCTGTCTTTAATTATCTTTATCTACAGTGGTATCAGAGTTCTGTGGTCATTACTTTTAATTCTTTCATCCCTTATCAGTGCTACCTTTGCTTTGCATGTCGTTACATTTCACCACTCAAACAAGGTTTTGTCTCTACTTATTCCACTCAAAGATTAGCTTCTCAAATACAATCCTTTTAGAAGCTTACCTGCAGCATAATATCCGTCTAATACATGCTGGCTTATGGATAAAGGAGAAGAAATGCTTTATATTTTTAAAAAAATCATTAGCTTCTATTTATATTACTCACCAGAAATACTGTGTAAAAGAGGGGTTGAAAATATAAGCAAGTATGACTTGCTTTTAAGGGTAAACACATAAATAATTTAGTTACCTCAAAACTATGCTTGCAGGTACCCTAGAAAATTCTGATCAACTCCAGTTACCCTTGAAATGCCTCCCAAAATTCCCTGGAGCAATCATAGCTCTGTTCTGTAAGGAAGCTGTGCAGTAATTATGGAACTGAGGTAAGGTTAGTAGTTTTGGCCTTCAATTAGATTTAATCAATTTAGAATAAACTGTAGCATACCACGCCCTGATAATATCAACAAAGTAATTGAAGAACATTTAAAGAACAGCAGTAGTCTGAGTCAGCTGGTCTAGCAATAAGAATCCTTTCTACAAGGAACATTTCTGACAATCAAATAGTTGAAGCAAGTTATATGTCAAGAAGAATTTGGATTTGCTGCCTTTAATGTCAGAGATTTCACTGAAAGCTTTGTGATCTGCTCCTTTGACCTTATCTATGGAGTGATAGAGCGGGTGAAGCTAATCACCAGTTAATTCCTCCATATATAATTTATGTACATAATTTCAGATACTTTAGACAAGGTATAGAGAACATGAGATCTCCTTATTACACTGCTATTAAGTACATTTAAGTACAAACAGTCCTTCATAAATTTAAACCTGCATATTTTAACTGATTACGGGAGTACCTAATTAATCATCTGAAAACTTGCTTTGAGCATAAAGAGTAAATGACCTTAAGCATGAGGAGGACATATTTTCAGACAAAAAAAAAAAAAAAATCCAAACTAATACTTGAATAAAAATTTGAAAATAAATTACTTGGATCAACATCTCCAATGCTGTAGATTTGGTATCTAGTGTCCATGCCTAGGCTGGGAAAGTGTTGTGTGAGATACAATGCAAATCTTTGGTTAGCCCCAGCCTCTGCACAAAGAATTTACAATATAAACACATGTGTTTGCACATGAGGGTCAGTTCACCCTCTGTAATTGCAGCTGCCCAGCTGTGCATGCCAGGCTGCATAGCCTGCACATGTCAAGGCCGCCTCCTGTGTGGTTTGTGCTGAAGCATCTTGCGTGGTTTCATTGCGTGGGTGGTTGTGCAATCACAAGTGGGGGCACCAAAGGGGAAATGGAGAGAAAACGGATAATATCTAACAGTATCAAAGTATGGGAGAAAATAAGAGATGGTAAAGCAAGATTTTCATGTTCTAAAAGGAGTTAGAGAAGATGATTAGAATGTGCCTGTCTGAAGCACACTCCTTTATGAAAGAGAGGAGGGAGTTGTCCATTTGCACTGATACTTGGACATCCATACATTTTCAGTTGTCATTACAGAAAATTTCTGCTAACAAACCCCAGAGATTTTAGTTTTTATATTTTAGGTGATTCCTGCCTTGCAGGCCTAGCTAGTTCATAGTTGGCTGCATTTTACAGTCCATGGGTGCAACAGTTTACTGATGACTGTTCTGAATACCCACTCTGTACTGGTCTCGCAAATCAGTTTTCAGACCAGCTTTTCTTTCTTAGAGTGCTATTGTGATCTTAGTCTCATGCTTATTTCTATGTATACACTTATGCTTAGCTCTTTTCATTCTGAATTTTTTTTTTGTTGTTTTAACAAATGCATAAAAGACGTGCTAAAAATGTTCAGCTTTACAGTATGAAAGAATGAAACCCTCTTTCTATGCATACAGTGTGTATAATTTAGAAAACTGCTGTTTCAGAGTTCTGTGCCTTGCAGTTTGAAGAGCAGATAATTTTTATAGTTTAAGCTCCATTCTGATTCTGTTGGATGCTCAGTTACTCAGTTACAGGCTGCTTTAAAAGCTAAAGACATTCACAGGAAATGGAAGGGCCAGAACTAACTTGCTTCCTACAAGACTAGCAAAGTTCTATTGATTTTTTGGTTCCCTTATTGACTAGATAATCCTTCCCTGCCACTTTACTTTTAGGTGGTACTGCACCAGACATAATCTCACATACATTAATTACAGATCTTATATAACTGTTCACACATGAAAAACCTCTGTGTTTAATTCTAGGCTGAGAACAGACTCAGCCATCCAAACTACCCTCTTTATTTCCCCCCTCTTCATTCCTTTTTGGGAATTACTTGTAATGTCATTAATAGAAAACTGTCATTATACCGTACCCTAATCTCCCGTTTCATGGGCAGAGCTCCCTGTGGCTCAGTTAATGAAAAACATTCCTCCATCAAGTTGATGCCATTGCCTAGAACACTTTGAAGACCAGTTACAGCATCATTAGTGGCATATATGTATGAAATTGTTTAAATTTACCTCCTCCAGGTGGGTTGTTTTTGTGGGGTACCTGCCCCAGATGCATCTGATCTGGGCTAGAATCTCTTAGCCTCATAAAACTGGCAATGAGTAAAACTCTTCAATATGTGAATTTCCATTTAACAAAATTTCATTCCTTTCAATCTGTTTCACCATGCTAGTTCTTCTGGAATGCAAATATGCCCTGCACAAGCGAAATGCGAGAAATTCCTAAGGGGTTATCACTTGCATCTCCTCTATGTTGCCAGCATGGAGGAAGAAAAGGAAACCTACCCTTTTGTGTGGAAGAAAAATCTGCTTTAACTAATCCAGCAGCTGTTTCCAGTGTATGAAGATGACCTTGCCCGGAGTTAGAACAGACTTTCTCCATATACTGTGAAAATGGATAAAAATAGTTCTACAAAATCCTTGGCTTAAGAAAATTGAGATACATTTTTTTTCCCAGACAGTTCTCTGATTGTTTTTGTGAAACTCTGCTTTGTAGGACTAAAACACAAAATAATTTTTTATAAATTTATAACCTGTATATTAATTCGGTCTTATTAATTGGCCTAGAACACATTTGCTGACATTCTTGGTTGAGTGTAACCCTCTGAGGCTCTTTGTTTAGGAAACATTTCTGTAAAGCATTTCAGGATATTTCAACAGATGATTAAGGGAAGCATAACATTTTGACAAACAATGTTATGACTGTTTCCCTTAGCAGCCTGATCCACTCTGAAGAGAAGTGCTTGATTGGAGGTAACCTTTGCAGCAGACAAATGCCATTTGCTGTCCCTATGAAAAACTGGTCCAAATCCAAATTAAAACCTCCATCAAAAAATAATTATAAATTCACATGTACTCAGTGGCAGGCACTTGATAGCATATGGCACCTAAATAAGCCAAGGATTTTTTAGAGCATACGCCATCACTTAGCAGTTCCTACTTGCCAAACTGCTTCTGCTTGTGACATCCCTCAGGGATCAAGCTCCTATCCGTGCCCTGTGCAAGCCCTGAGCTGGTCTTTTGCTGCAATTTTTCCTTTCCATAGCCAAGGGACACCCCAATGCAAGCCCTCAGCTTCTCCATGTCTTTTGTGATAAGACAGCATCTTCCCTTGCAACAGTCTGTGCCATCAGGTACATTACAAGAGATCCACCTGCAGGTTTTATGGGCTTTCTTCAGTATTTCTAAACACTTCATAACAAGAGTTTTGCAGGTTCATTCTTCCCATTGTAATGTCATCTTACTTTTATGTAATTTTCTAAATCTTAGGTTAAAAAGTTATGTCTTGATCTAAATACGTGTGCTTTTGTCAAACCTGGGAGTTTGGTGAAGAAAGAAAAGGCCCATACACTAGTACTGCTGAAATATTGTGTGAGGCGAGGCTTGCACAAAAATAGCATATTTTTATTGGGCTAACAGATATATTTGGGAAAAAACCCACCAAACTTTACAGTCCTTTACAAGCCCTAGTTCAGATTTGAAATAAAAGCAGCAATCCTGAAATATCTAAATTCCAGCAAATCAAGCTTAAGCTTTATCCAAATTTGTCCAATATATTTAATAAATGTCTGTATTAGATGCCAACAAGACGTCTGACACAGACTTGGGATTTTGAAGGTTTTGATTGGAAGTGTTTACCTTTGGTTGAAGCACACACATTGTAGGATGTCCCTGGGACATCTCACACGGGCAGGTTTGGGTGCTATTGCTCATTCTTTCTGGCACAGAAGTGGAGTGCTACATCATACCTTTAGTCCTGCACAGGAATCCCCATCAGATGCTGAGGAGAGTTTGCATAAAAACTGCTGGCAGGAAATGGCCACAGTGATTCATTCACCATCCTAATAGTGTGCTGTGAGGTTGTGCAACTCATGGGCCAGCAGTGATACGTCCAATACAGAGATTCTGGAATGTTTAGAAATCTTTTTTTTTTTTCTTTTTTTTTNTTGCATAGCTCACAACTTCCTGCTAAGCTTATGTTCCTACAGTCCTGGGACTCTTTGTCAGTTCTGTTGCCATTAGGTCTCTTAAAGTCAATAAAATGCCCGCAGGTCATAAATTTATGCAAAAGCAAAGTCATCAGCTCTGGTGTGAGAATTTGTACAGAATAGGTTTAATAGGACGTCATCTTTTATAGCTATCGCTTTAAATTACATAGCTGCCAAAAGCAGACATATATGAGAAATTAATGTATACGTAACATCATTCTTGATTAAATCATTGTTGTAAATATAATGGAAATGAACTATTAAACCAATAATGTTTCCTTTCATTAGTTTGAAAAGACTAAGGATAGAGACATTACACAAAAATGCCAAGAGCCAAGAATATCGTACCTTACTATGGTGCAATTACCTTGTAACCATAGCTGGGAATTCTGACATCAGCTGACTGACCTAAAATTTACAAAATAGGGAAGGATACAATCTATGATACTTACAGGGATTTGCAGACTGACTGCAGTACTCTAGAGCTCTCAACACCAAACCATAGGGTTGGATCTTCATTTCTTTTGACCCTCCAGGAGCAGAAAGCAGTACTTTTTGATGACATTTTTAAGCAAAACAGATCCCTACATAGGATGCTGAGCCTTACTGTCTTACTTGCATCAGAATGTAAATCCAAATCAGTGGAAAGATGGAATCAAAGAAATATACCACAAGTAGCTGTCAGTAAAGGATTTACACTTTTGTCTGAATACTTTGGCTCTTGTGGGGGGAAAAAAAAGTCAAAGCCAAAAGCCAAACCCTAGACTGAGATACATTAAAACAGCTATTTCAATGCACAGTTGTTAAAGCTGCCCACTCACTCATTTTTGCTCAAGGGATCACTATGGCATAAGTCAGGCAGGATTTTTCCGTATAGCTTGTTAAACATGCCAATTTCACAGGCTGCTTTTGGAAAAGGTTTCTGCTCTTGCTGCTTAGTTTAGCAGATGCTGGCTTGCAGTTCTGCTCTCACAGTATAGAGGATTAAGGACACAGAAGGATCTTCAGGAAGGAATATGGCAGTTGTCCAGTGTAAGCCCAGCTGCGTCCAACAGGCATTCCCATCAAGCACTGCCCCCAGTTCTGTTATCCATTTGTCAAATCAACTTGACATTATCTTCTGCTTGGAAAAATAACTAGCCTAGTCTGCATTTAAGGAATAGGATTACCTGCTTCTGAAGATATGATGCAGAGGATGAAGACAAGCAGGTAACAGTGCAAAGCAGATCAGTGTGATAAGATACAAAGGATTCAGAAGCACACTGGTTTGTATGTTATAAACTGCTTGAGTGCAAAGGAAAATGATCACAACCAAAATCGTATGCCTTTCAAAACTTTACATCTCCAGCTGGCACAGCTAGCAGATATGTCAGAGAAGCACTAATAAGCAGAGAGAAAACTCTAGGGGAAATCTTTCTGTTCTCCATCTGTCATGGAGTAAATAGGTCTTATTGATTATCTACCACTTGATTTATACTAAATGCTTTCAAGCATTTCCCATTTATAATTTTCAAATACAAGAATAATTAAATTTTATGTGAATTACACAAGAAGAGGTGATTTTTTGTCCAATCAGCAGCACTCAGTTGCACCACAGATTTTAAGAAAACTAATAGACTATTTTAGCTTTAAAATAGTAGCAGCTTTAGTTTTGAGGTTTTGGGTGGTGGTCTGAATAATGCAAGAGGAAGAGAAAAAAGCTTCAATGTTGGCTGTAGTTGTGTTTTTACTGTTTCTAATACTGGGTCACAGAAGATACAAAGGTTTTACAGCCCCACTATAAAACAGCTCTTTATCTTTTCTCCACTAATTCCGTGGTGTCACATTTAACAAAACTAGGAAACTGAAGATAATATGGATGTTTGCAGATTAGCTGTCAGGTAATAAATAACGCTAATTTCACATACCTACAAACGTAAAGGCACCTTATCACTGTTTAAGTTTCTCACTCTTTGTAATGCCTGCCAACATTTTAACCCAGGCAAATTACAGTATTGTTTTTGCTGTTTTTTCACTGGGATAAAATACACAGTCATAATATCCTTTTATCAGATTTCATGGTATAAAAGGGCTTTGGTGCTTAATTCAAGCTGTATGCTGCTGAGGCAATTCCAGAGTTCCTGTTTTGGAAGATGCATTTGTCTTACCTTTTAGTTGCCTTGTCTTTTCACAGTGCTCTAAGTACCACTTGCCCAAGAAGATGCAGCTGTGACCCTGCCCAGTCAGTGCAATGCTACAGGGCTACAGAGATCCCCAGAGAGATTCCCTTTACCACCAGGAGACTCTATATCAGCCACAGCAAAATTAAACAACTCCAGGTAAGAAAACCCAGAAAAGCTACTTTTTGTAGTGCACCGTAACTGAAAGTTGGACTTCCCAGATGGTGGTGGCATCTAGTGAGGAGAGAATCTTATTCCATGTTTTAGAAACTAAGTGCTGCCAGATCTGATTTTATTTTTACTTACTCTTTAATAATATGTAAATATATTCCTGTAGTGTTTTCGTGTTCCAGCAGTCTCCAAGCACTAGTTCACGTTGTCACAATGATTATTTTGTATGAAACTCAAAAAAATAGTATTTTACATCTAGCAGCCAAAGGTTGACTTCTTTTATATATGGTAAAATAACCCTTGACTTTCAGAGTAATTTTTTAACCTGTTAAAAGCTTTTTTCTATTTTTGATACAATATAATACTTTTTCACAGTAAAATGAAAGGGTTTATATGACTAGAATAATTTCCCTAATGAATGAAATTGAAGCTCTTTTTCCCCTCTGAAGCTGCAAGCGTCAGGTACAACTGCTGTTGGAAATGGCAGAGGAAGTAAGTTTGAGTCTAGGGTACAGCATGAGATGCTTCTAAAAGCAAGGCCAGGCCTGTCTAATAACCCACATAAATAAGAGCAGCTTCTAAGCAAAGCTGCCAGCTGTTTGTGCTACTGAAAAAGTTTATTCTGGGTTTCTTGAGGCACCACTGGTTCGCATTATTAAAGGCATCAGCTTATGCTCATCTTGCACTGTACTCTGGAATGGCGCTTCTTTGTTTCCTACCCTGAAATATCTTTATTTAAAAAATTCACCTTGTATAGATAGACACAAGGGAAATATAACCACCTGTATTACACATGCTTGCTGCGCATCAATTTCCTACAAATAATAAGAAATGGGGAATTCATATGAGATACATTTTCTCTTACAAAAAATTTAACTGCTCTGAAATGCATCTTTGATTTCACTCTCAGGACTAAATGAAATAGGCTGGAAGGCAGCTTAGAGCACATCTAGAATGCCTGTTGCCCACTGAGAAATAGTGATTGTACAGTTTTCCTCTGAGAAAATTTACTCTTTTAGCTGCTACTAATATCTCTGGTTTTCTTGTTTTACCTCACACACCCACAAGAGTCAAACACTGGTGTGATTTAGCTATACTTGGTGTAAACAAAAGATTTGTCAAATTAATTCTGTAGTAGGAAGTATGATTTCTGTGCAAATTCTTCTCTCCTCCTCCCCATTATTTTCTTTCCAAGTAAGATGAGCCATTTTCCATTTCTTAGGCCAGTTGTCCATACCTGTCAGCAACTCCTCAGTTATGAGTGGAAGTGGCCTTAGATTCTGACTAGAGCAAAAGACAGGTGTCATAAAGCATTTAAATGTTGGATACAAGTGAATGGAGTGGTGGGATAAATGTTTAATGACCGACGAAAACACATGGTGTGTGAAACCATGTAAGAAAAGAGTTTCTCACTTTATTCATTAATTCCACTGGTTATGAGTCTGCCTTACTGCTACTACTGACTTTGCACTGAAAGGAAAGAAGTTCTTTCACACCATGTGCTTGTAGTTTTGTAGGCTGTTTCCTTGAGATTATAGTGGGTCTTTGGATATATTTTTTACTTTTTTTTTTCCCATGCAAAAAATTATACTTCTGAGGTCTTGACATCATAAATACCTATGCTTAATTTTCCACAGCTGAGCAATTCCACTGGCACATATTATAGTGCTTAGGGAAACATTTCTGCTTGTAAAGTACATGTCTGCAAGCACTGAAATAACTCTATAGGATTTGAGGGGTTTGGTGTGGGATTTTTGTTCATTTGGCTGGTTTGATTTGGGTGTTTTTATTTGCTTGGTTTTTAAAATTCCTTTATTTACCTACTCATAGAGAAAATAACATACTTTCCTAAAGAAGTTGAATGGAAGCCTAGAGTTCCCACAGCTGACCTCCAAGAGACTTTTATATGTAAGCATTCACAAATACTATGGTTTAGCAATTAGCTGCCTCAGAAGAATAAAAAATATTGTTTCAATTAATTCTGCATCCTAATTTGAATTGATTTTTATTAAAATTATAAAGAAATAATAATTTAAAAAAGAATATATGTTTGTATGCTAAATCCAAGAAAAATAGTAGATTTTTTTTTACCCAGGTCAATTTTGTATTTGTTCTGGCAGGGCTGATCAGCATTAAAAACAGTGGCTGGCATTTTTGCTTTTGGTAATTTTACAACCTGGGGTTTGTTATAAAAAGACTTTATAATAACAAAACCAGATTAATTTTAGCATCTTTTTCAATATTTTCTCCTTACTCCTTGATTTGAAGATCAACTATAACCTGTTTACTCTCAATTTAAAATTTAGTTTATTTCTAACTATATTAATAAGTGGAGTTTTATCTGCTAAAAGAAAATCATCTACCTTGCCTCCAGGATAGAGGACTGTTTTAAGAACACTGCTTATAACATATCCCAGGTCACAGCAACTTGAAAAGCCAAAAAAAAAAAAATTTAAACAACAAATTCCTTAAAATGCTTGTATTAAATAACAGCATAATAGATCCACTTTCAGGAGATCAATGTTTTAAAACATAAAGCGATAATAGTATCATTTTACAGGCAATCCAGTTAGAGAATAAAACACTGCTTCCTAGCAAAAAAAGAGCTGCTGGGCTTTCAAATATGTTTTGATTTGTATTAGAAAGACTGGGTGGTTTATAAAAGCATGGATAAATGTTTAAGTCTCAGAACAGCATGGTCACAAAGCTTAGCAATGCATACCAAATAGGTGGAAAATAGAAATTATAATAATCCACATTAAGAAGCCTAACATCATTACAGAGCAAATGTCTGTACATTGACCTTCACGTAGCTCTCTGTCACTTAATAAGATGAAAATTAAGCCTCTTAGAGACATACAGAAATCAACTGAGGAAAAGCAGAAAACATTGCTTTTTGAATTTACAGGAGAAAATCTGTTGAATTGTGAAGGTTCATAATTGTTTTAATTTCCATAAGATGGTTTTATAATTACATGTGATTATGTTTGTGCTCTTGACCAAAGCAGCTAATTCCTATGTACAAGATCACCTTCCTAATCATGACTAAAACTGGGTATCAGCAGTTCTGATATTGCCATATAGCTATATATACACAAAACACTGCATTATAGAAAAATAAAATTATATAATTTGGACAACTTTGTTGTTTACTGTTGAGAATATAAGGTTTTTTATGGAGTTACATTCCCTCATTGAATTGAAATATAATTGATGGAGAAACCTGCTTCAATAGAGGTTCCATATCTGTACTTTCTCAGTAATAGCATAAAATTCTGCAATTTAGAAATTGCTTTGCAAGATAGAATAAAGTTAATCAGAAAGATAAACTAAGGATACCACAGAAAAATGAAATCTGACTTGTCTTTCACAGCTGTGTAGCCTTGAATTTTAACAGAAGTTAAAATGCAGAGTTTGTAGCTAAGATAAAGAGATACAGCCCAAAAATATGCATGAGTTGGACAAATTAAGTTACAAGACATCTTTTAACAGTCACCTTTATGAGCTGATTTCACTTACACAAGTATGATAGTCAAATGTATCCAACCAGGATTATGGAACAAAATTACTACCCAGCACCTGTACTGCAAAAGGACCTGTACTGCCCTCCATGCAGTTTCCTGACTGGGATGAGGGGTTATGCTGTAGAACAAGCTGTATAGCTTCCCCAGTAAGAGTAAAATGTGCTGGGAGTTACTGGGGGAAATAGCAAGAAGAATCTACCATTACTTTACCGTCTCTAACTGGCGTGGTACCCCTGAGACCTGTAGTGAGATGTTTTTGGACATGGGAAGGGAAAACAGAAGAGGACAGTCCTTCCCAACACCTGCTCATGTTGCTTTTTTGGGGGGATTCTCATATAAATGATTNCTCCTTCCCACCATTCCTGTGCAGAACACCTGCTCATGTTGCTTTTTCGGGGGGATTCTCATATAAATGATTTTTCAAGACTCAGTCACTGAGGTCAATGGGAAGCATATCTGGTAATTTCAGAAAACCAATGTTTTAGCAACTGGTGTGCTTGGAGAAATCCCTGGCTCACCCTCATTGCATGCTTTCTCCTATCTCAGCTTAGAGAAAGCTGCTGGATTCACTTAGGTTTGCTGCTTAACTTCAGACACAAGATGTCAAGCTTTTTAAACAAGCATGTTCCAACAGAGCAGAAAAACAATGAAACAATTGTGTGCCTCTCGATATTATAGTCATAGTCAACATCTAAGCACCATTTACCACTGCAAAGCATCTGTTTATTACCAACTAATGAAAACTAAGTTTCTGTGAAAACACTGTTCCACAGAGGTGATTTTTCAGGCCAGGCTGATCTGACACTTCTAGTTTGATCGTATTAATATGTGAGGTTTTTATTTTAAAAAAAAAAGAAGGTAGTGGGGGAGAGAAAAGTGTTGAATTTTAGTTTTCTGCCAAAACAGTAGCAAGAGGTAAAGATATCCATGTGTACTCCCTCTGGGGAATACATGCTGCAGTGACAGTACTGCTGATATATGGAAATGGCTGTATCATGAACTCAAAAGTGCTCTAGCAAGCACCATAGATCACAACGAACATTAACAACCACATCCACTCTCTGCAAAGATTTCTGCCACTGGTGATGCTAGCTTTCCATTTTACATAGCCTATCCACCCCGAGGAAATTAAAGGAATATTCCTTCTTCAAATGTATGTGTTTGCTCAAAACCTAACACAGCATAGACTTAAACCACAAAATTCTAGAAATGTAAGTAAATATTGGCTAACCACAGGTACCTATACCTCTACCATTACCACTTATTTTAGTTTCTCATTCTAAATATATTTTTTTTCAGCATATACTAGCAATTGTCCAAGCATCCAGAAGGAGTAACCAGCGAGGATACCTATAAATGTACTACCACATTAATTTTTTTTTTTCTCTTTAAGCTTACTGACTTCAGGAGAATGTCAGTCCTTGAAGAGCTGGTCCTGTCATGTAGTGGCACAGAATCAATAGAAAACAACACTTTCAAAGCTCTGAGCACCTTGAAGTCCCTGGAACTCTGCAAAAATCAGCTAAAGCAAATACCCACCTTTCTCCCATCTGGCCTTGAAATTTTAAGACTCGCTGATAACTCCATCAATGGTCTGCATGCATCTGATTTTGCAGGTTTGATGAAACTAAGGGTGCTTGATCTTCGGAACAACTTGATTGCGACTCTGCCTCCAAGTGCGTTTTCTTCCCTCTACAATTTACAGAGTCTGATCCTGGATGGCAACAACATGGAATCTGTGTCTGCACCACTTAGGCTTCCTAAGCTGAAGTATCTGAGCATGGCTGATAATAAACTGAATTCGTTCCCAACCAACTTCTTTGCATCTTTCCAAAGTCTACATTTTCTCAGCTTAAGTGGTAACTTTCTGACAAAAGTACCTCTTGACCTACCTAAATCCCTGCTGTCACTAAAATTAGAGAAAAACCAACTTAAAATGGTGAGACTGCGAGATGTGAAACACCTAGAAAATCTGTCTGAGTTCCTCCTGTCAGAAAATCAGCTGATGTCAATAGATGGTGCCCAGCTTCTTCCTAACTTAACAACACTGGAGCTCTCTAAGAACCAGCTCCACACTGTGCCCCTCAGGCTGCCTGGCAGGCTGCAGAAACTTGACTGCAGCAATAACCTGATCCAAAGAGTGATAGCACAGGACTTTCAAGGACTCCAAGACCTGAAGCACTTGTTTCTTGACAACAACGCTGTCAGCACATTCGAGGCAGGAGCTCTCCAGCAGTGTGCGCAGCTTTCCAATCTGGCGCTGGAACAGAATCTCCTCAGTTCTATTCCGCTGAGGCAAGTGAATCTCAGGACAGCTGGTTCCAAGGTGTTATCTCTCCTCCCTTGCATTATGAGAATGAGAGCCAAAAAATTGGTATTCAGACCCAGTCATGGTAGAAGTCTGGCCATACTATAAACCCATTGCTGTAACTAGCACTAATTAGCACTCCTGTTAGCAGTCTCAGAGTAGAGCTGCTTTCATTACAACTGTGGCTCCCAATGAATCTGCTCATTTTGCATCTCTCCCTGCCAGTGAGACCACTTCATTTAATTAGCACACCAATAAGAACCTGCTAGGAGAATGCAACAGACTTACTACCAAGGTTATACTGCTACTTAGACTTACCTTCCCCCACAAAAAAAAAATTAATAGAGCACTTGATAAAAAGGATAGATAGCAATTTAAAAGCTGATGTTTTTACCAAGCCACACCAAGTTTACTATTGCTAAAATACTAAGATTTCAGGAGCTGAATCTGATGAAAAAGAATGCGCTTTTTCAGTGATATTGGCATTCCCAATTTCATTAAATTCACATATTACAAGGTATTTGAAATGCATAAAAAGTCTCCAGCTTCAGGCTATAAGAAAAATTCCAGTCAACAGAGCACAGAAGAAACATCCCTTGGGCACACTGTGTTCATTAATGCTCTGCTTAGAGGATCTCTCACATTCATCCGAGTGTTGGAACTGGCCATTATCAGAGATGGCATATTAAGCCAAATGGAGGCTGTTCTGACATCAAGTGGCAATTTTATTATTACAAAAGGCTGTGCAATAAGATGGCATAAAAATAGTGAAGTAATTCCATTAACATCAACTTCTTTAACAAAACTGGACTGTTAAACTTTATTTTTATGGCTTGTAGACAGGTTTAACTGGTCTAAATAAATAACACAGTAAAATTTCAATTCATTTAGCATGATGTCCTTTATCATTTGAATCTATCTGGCAACAGCTTTATAATCAGAAAGTAATTTAGTGGTGTATAAATATTTGATTTCAGTCTAGCTTGGCAGGAATGTTTAATGCTTTGTATTTACTTTAGTATTGTCTAATCCATCTTATTCTACAACCTTCGTAGTCAAGAGAATTAACAGGAAGGAGTTCTCTATCAGCCTTTAAATAGTACGACTTTTAAGGAAATATTGGGGACCTTTCATTCCAACAGTAAATACAGATTTCCAGGGAGGGCTGTAAACATAAAAGAGGTGAAAACAATTACAAGAAATAAAATTTATGTACTTAATTTAATTGTCTGGTGATGACCAGGTATGCATGGATACACAGAAAAAAAAGTTATTACTTTTGAATTCTATCTGAGAACTCTGTCAGATGTAAAAGGTTAAAAGATATGACTGATATGCTAAAGTGAATAGGTCTTAGCAGGTATTTGGCAGAAATGAGGAGAAAGCAAGCTCCTTTCTCTTCTTTACTGAAAAGAAAATAATCCACAAGTCCAAGTACTTTCAGGACTTTTAGAGAAGACCTGTACTTCATAAAATTCTACAGGGTGTGGTGAAAATGCAGGGAAGAATCTGATAATATTCCTTAGAGCGGCAGTAGCACAGCGTGGCTGCCGGGGTCAGCTCCTGAGTGAGCACGGCTCCTCTTCCAGCTGCAGGGCACTCAGTCATGTATTCAGTGGCATTATTTTCTCTAGAACAACATAGACTGAAGCCAAACAATATAGCCAAAATGTTTAAGTCTAACATTAGTATAATAAGACTCTTCACAGGTTTAAGGACTTGCTGGTCAGGCTTTGGACTGTAATCAGTCTGGATAAACCTCTTGAGTGATTTCCCACTGCCTTTGACATCAGTTGCACTAGGGTTTTACCCCAGGATACCCTTCTGACATTATGGTGTCATATTGGGCAACTATAATTGTCTGCAGTTAAGTTTCAAAACTGATTTATGGCAGTCACAAGCATTTGGTAAGGTCAGATTTTGTGAAGTGAATCACCATATCAATACATAAAATTCTCATCTCCCCAGGATAAACAGCACAATACAGAACTGCCCTACTCTTGAAATAGTAACATTGAACTTATCAGGTTTTCACCTGGAAATCTGGAAACCATCTTTCAGCTTAAGAGGTTCAAAAATAGGCTTCACAAAAAACAGTGAGTGAGGGTCACCGACTATCCCATAACTTTACCAGTTGTAGTATACTGCTGTTCTTTTCTAAAAAGATCTTGGTAATATGATTATCATTTCCCTGAGAGGTTCAGTCAAGTTTCCTTAAAATCTGTAGCCTTGATTCTTAATTTCATCACCTTGCACACTACCATAGTAAGGTGATTTTTAAGTTACTTTCAAATTAATTTTATTAAAGATATTCCATGCCTATGTTTTTCTGCTAAGCACTTGTCACTAACTATACCAGAGGGAAATTAAAAGATCATAAATGAGAAAGACTTTTGAAGTTAAGGTCTTTTCATGTAAATTTGTAATGTATATGAAAATAAGAATTATACTGACCTGTCTAGTATCCAGAGATTATCAGCTTTTTCTCTTCTTCTAAATGTAACCAGTTTTAAGTCTCAAAAGTACTATTTTAAAAGCATTTATATTTTCCCTGTTGCTGATTTCTTAACAGCTTATCATCAAATGTATTACTGCTGTGATGATTAATGTTTGAGTCTGATGGGAGCAGGAAAACAAAATGGAAAAATTCTAATTCTTTATGAACTAAAAAATGTTTTTAAACAAATCATATATAGAAGTAGTTGAAGGAGCAGTGTTGCCACGATTGTCTAAACTTTTGATCTTTCATGGTGCTATAGTTTGGTCATTGGCATTGAAGAGTATAAAAAGCATTTTTAAACTTGACAGTCAATTAAACAGCTAATTTTCTTCATAGTACAGGACCGCTGTTCAGTTCAGCTGCATGAACAGTCAGTACAGGTCAGGACTGCAGTAATTTGGGAAAACAGTTCAAGGGTGCACACACAGTACAGCTATAACATAAAAACAAAGAACAAACAAACAAACCCAATCCAAACCAAATGAACAATCCAAAATGAATATCTGTTTTTGCAGAAGATTGAATATTTTAGTGATAGCTTTATTTTAGTACATCAGATGTGTCTGGACAAATACGCACCACCAAATACCACTTACAGAAACAGTTTAATGAACATAACACCTTTCTGTTGTTTTATTTTTGTTCAGACTTCCAGACACCCTTGCTAGATTGGATCTAAAAGGAAATGACATAGAGGATGTTGGAGAACAAGAGCTGAAGGACTTGAAACAGCTTCAGGTTTTAAATTTACGGAATAACAAGATATCTCTCTTGGATCGTAAAGTCTTGGAGTATTTACCTCGTCTTCGTCATCTGTATTTAGATGGAAACCCTTGGAACTGCACCTGTGACCTTCTCAGAACCAGAACAGCACTGGTGGCCAAAGGGACGGATGTCTGGGGAGGGCAGTGTGCAGCGCCAGCACAAAGCCGAGGAGAAAGCTGGATGTCTTCCAAAAAGATTCTGCAGCAGTGTGAAGACAATCTGTCTTCCATGGAAAGAGGCAAAGAGGACAGAAAGAAAATGAAACCCAATGAGGCCTCCAGCGTTGGAGTGAACACAGATGATGATTACTACGATTATGAATTAGATTAATGTCACAGTTTATCTTTAGTGAACCTTAAAGTTGTCTAGAGGTGCCCACTGCCACCAGTGTCTCTACTGACAAGCAGTCTTCTCATCTGTCATTAGCTTTTCCTGCTCTATTTGTACTACAAGAAATAATAGCCAGTGACAGAAGGGCTACAGTAAGGGTGTCATTGTGAACTGAATATTGTAAAAAAAAAATTTGTTTTCTATACCATTAGTATTATGTAGTTTGAGGGAAGCAAGAATACAATTGCTATCTCTTAGAAAAGCAGTCTGTAACTCCGTATGAACCTTTTTATAGTAGAACATTTCTTATAGTTGCATAAAACCCTCATAAATAAAATTCTGCAATACCACAAGACACTATTACTAGGAATCTGGCATGCAACACGTTTAAACTCATGGGTCTACAGGCTGACATGGAGAGTTACATTGACGTGAGCAATTTCTTGGGATTGTTCAGAAATTCTTGCTTTTGAGAAATTGATTTCAGTTTTCCTGAAACATTTCCCTTTTTTTGTTTATTTTAGACTGTTTTAAATGATGCTAGACTAAATTAGCTGAGCTGCAGGCAAAACACAGAAGGCTTATCTTCATCACAGCAAATGAAATAAACAGAAGAATCAGTGTCCTGGTTAATGAGATTTAATAGTAGTTCTGAAGTTAAGTAATAGTGAGGAATGAAAACGCTGGCATCAAGTTGACTTGATCCTGTTGTTGTAAATAAAAGAAGGGGGATTCTCGGGAAATAGATCCTGGCAAATATTAGGATAAGATGAAGTGAGGTGAAGCTTTTGTAAGAGTTTATTTTGGTATCTGAATAGCTAGTTTGCTACAATATAGCTCAAGATACCATGTGTATACTTTTAGGATAGGTATACTTAACATGCAAATACACACTGCAAAGTGTCCCCCTTCACTGGACAGAACTTTCCAGACTTCTGTGCACATACACACAAAAAATGACTAAATGCTATATAATTAATGCACTAACTCTGATATATATACAAATCTTATCAAGAGGTTCCCAAAGTGCTTGAGAACTAAACAAAACTTGATTAGTGAGACCACTAAAACCAGTGACTTACAGTCACCTAAGTTAGTTCATGATCTCAGGTGATAACTGCTGAGTAATTACACCAGCAAATTACTTTTCAAAGCAAACAGTTTCTATTATTTTTTATCTTCCGTTGGCATTCAGTAACTAAGTAATCACTCATCCCCATGGAAGCTGATTTTTCAGGTGTTAGAGTGCAGCTATTTGGTTATGTCTCCTATGCAAATGTGACTGACACGTGCGTTTCTTAGATCCCCCAACACATTAAGCTATGCAATTGGAAAAGAGAGACCTAAGCTCATTTTTCTTTACGTTCCGTTATCGTCAGACTCTGCAGAGGGATCTGCACAGCTTGGATCAATGGGCTAAGGCCAGCTGTGTGAGATTGAACAAGGCCTAGCGGCATGCCCTGCCCTTGGGTCACAACAACCCCCTGCAGCACTACAGGCTGAGACAGAGGGGCTGGATAGCTGCCCAGCAGAGAAGGACCTGCAGGTGCTGGTCAACAGCTGGCTGGGTAGGAGCCAGTGTGTGCCCAGGTGGCCAAGAAGGCCAATGGCCTGTATCAGCAATAGCGTGGCCAGAAGGACCAGGGCAGTGATTGTCCCTCTGGTGAGGCTACACCTTGAACTTGTAGCACTGGTGAGGCTACACCTTGAACACAGTACTCAGTTTTGGGCCCCTCACTACAAGAGGTGCTAGAGCCTGTCCAGAGAAGGGAAATGGAGCTGGTGAAGGGCCTAGAGAGTCAGTCCTATGAGGAACAGCTGAGGGAGATGGGGTTCTTTAGCCTGGAGGAGGCTTCAGGGGGACCTGATCACTCTCACAACTCCCTGAAAGGAGGTAGTAGCAAGATTGGGGTCAGTCTTAGGAAACAAGTAACAGGACCAGAGGAGATGGCCTCAAGCTGCACCAGGGGGTTTAAATTGGGTATTATAAGATTTTTTTTCATGGAAAGCATTGTCAAGCATTGGCACAGACTTCCCAGGTAAGTGGTGGAATCACCACCCTGGATGTGTTCAAAAGATGTGGATGTGGCACTTAAGAACATGGTTAAGTAGGGGACTTGGCAATGCTGGGTTAACAGTGGGAGTTGATCTGAGAGGTCTTTTCCAACCCTAATGATTCTACGATTCTATGGTCCAAATTTTGGGTACCTAAAGATTTAGATATTTATGAAACAGCACAAGCCTTCCTTGCAGATTGACTGAGTTATTTTTGCTGGCTAATGTTGGTCTGTATTAGAAGCCAGGAAAGTAGTTATTTCGAGTAAGAGAAATACTTTTGATACAAAATTCTTCATTCAGTTTTATATTGGCAGATTCTTTTAATAGAGTGCTTTAAATATCTCCGTGCCATCTCTGCCCACCGATCTGTCTGACAGCATCGGGCTGGCATTAGCTTTCACTTCATCTTTCATCTGCAGCGGTGTTTCCATCTTCGGACCCGTGGGCTGTTACAAGCCAAGGTAGCAAAAGCCTGGGAGCCGCGGCTTTTGTGGAGGGCTGCAAATCGGGGTGCGCAGCCCGAGGCCGCGCTACCCCCGCCTCCCGAGCCCGTTCTGCGGAACCGCCCGGTGAGCATTCGCAGCGCGCTCTGAGGGTGAAACTTGAATTTCAGTAAAGACCCCCCTGAGGCCCGGCTGCTTCTGTGGCGTTCAGATACTTCCGCCCCTCGCCTCTGCTTCACACACGAGCGTGAACGAGGCGCTGCGGAAGAGCAAGGCTGGGACGGGCAGAGGGAGGGTCTGCAGATGTGTCCCTGAAAGAGTGGGGAGGTTGGGCAGAGCCCGGCTAGGGGTGGCTCCCGCCCCGCCCCGGCACCGCCCCGCCCGCCCCCGGCACCGCAGGGCCATCGCCAGCAGCGGCCGCCAGGGGGCGCGGCC
>VZSE01009147.1:1235637-1307334 GCA_013398275.1 Promerops cafer
GGGGACCCGCGCACGGCGGGACGGCGCGCGGACGGCAGCGGTGGCGCGCGGACGGGCGCGCCCTGCGGAAGCTGCCGGTGCACGTGGGGCTGGTGGTGACCGAGGAGGAGCCGAGTTACGCGGATATGGCCAGCCTGGTCGTGTGGTGCATGGCCGTGGGCATCTCCTACGTCAGCGTCTACGACCATAATGGTAAGCGGCGGCCGGGCTGCCCCAAGTCCCCGTCCCGGGCGGTGCCCACCCTGGGAGCGCCTCCTGGCGTGGAGCCAGAGGGCCGCGCTCTCTGGGGTCTTCCCAAGTCCGGTGCTAGCTTCTTTGCTGGCAGCTCCTTTCCTATCCGCTGCTTGGCCGCTGCAGGGCTCCTGTCCCCGGGGAGCCTGGGGAATGGCCCAGTTGCCCTTCTGACCCAGCTCCTGTGCCAGGATGACCCGGTCCTGCCTGCTCTTGTCCACAGCCTTGGGCTGACAGGAACTGCTGACATCTGAAAGTCAGGGGCTTTTAGTAGGGAAGAGCTTTAGGCTGCCTGTTCTTATGAATGCTGTTTATGAGCTAGGGCTGAACCTCCAGAAGTGGATGAATGAAAGTAGCTTTCTATTTGCAAGTACTCCTATGTGAAGAAATAAGATGGATGAGTAGTTAAATGTAAGCATGCATGTCCTGTGTACTGTCTTTATTGTGAAATTAAATTATGTGATCTGCATTTAGTGCTGCTTGGCATTTGAGTTAACTCTGAGCCAGTGCTTCTGGAAGCTCTGGTGTTTTTTCATATCTGCTATGTGATTTTATTTATTACTGGGTCTCAGGTATAAGACTATTGAACTCTGGTTCGTGCAGGTATGTTGATTCCGTGTCACTGACTATCATAAAGATAAGCTCAGAGTTTGCATTTCACATACTGTGAGGAAATCATGGAATGAATCTAGCTTCCTCATACCTATCCTTCCTTAGTGAGGAGTTAAAAACAGCAATATTCAAGTTATTCTTAGGTGAAGCTTTCTGTCCAGCTATTGAGAGATTATCTCTAATTTGTACTGGACAAGCTGTCAACTCAGAAGGGCTGACTATACATGACTGTGTCCTGTTTCTGTCCTCTGTAGAGGAAAAAACTTCATTCTGAAGATCCCTGTGCTCTTGCTGTCAGGAGTGAGACTGTCTTGCTGTCAGGAGACCAGCGCTTAACTTGTTCTGAGCCACTTCCAATGGCTGTTTAGAGGTGTTGTGCAGCTTAGGTGAACTGTGTAGATTTATGCCAGGTTAGAGGTACAGTTGTCTTCTAGTGCTCTTTCAGGAAGTCTCCAGCAGTGCATCCCACATAATTAGGTGAAATCTTTTGTCATCAAGAGTGCAAAAGCATCTGAGGTATGCAGGCCTTTCCTTGAGCATCGACATTCGTGATTTTTTAAAATTTTCCACTTTGTTTTAAACCATCACCATTTATAGTTCTGTTTCATGGTTGATCCTTCCTATGTGATAAAAGACTCGTAAGACTTGACTTTCACTAAATTCTCTAAGATCATTATGAGAAACTGGGCTTAGTACCCAGTACTTAGTCACTTAGCAGTTTAAACTGGCCATCTGTGCAGGGCACTTGTGGAACTTGGTTATGTTGTACTGCAGAGGGAGAACACTTCCTCCTTTGGAAATCAGAGAATGATTTGAGATATTTGCGTAACACCTCAAGCACACAGAGAACAGCACCTTCTGAAAAGTCATTTATATGTTGACAGTTTTTACTCCCAACTTGGAAAGCATTCAACCAGGTGAAATGCTACAGAGCAAACAGTACTAAGGTAGAGAGTTTCTCTCACAGCTTGAAGAGAGACGTTTTTATTGTACAGGATCTTTAACTTGTGTCAAACCTCAGATAAGCTCTGGGCAGTATTGCCTAATATGTTACGTAGATCCTTTTCAGAATCCAGCACTGTGCTCTACAAATTATACGTATGAGAACTGAACTGAGGAACAGATCAAGCTGAGAATCATGTTTCTTGGTCGTCTTGGTTTTCATCTTGCTTAATGTGCAACACTGAGGAGGGAGAAAGCACCAGCCAATGCTTAGGTAGCCACTGTTGCTGAGCTTCTTTCTCACAGTAAGGAGCCAGAGCTGTAGCAGTGTGTGAAACATTATTTGAGAACCTACTGCTGCTTCTCCAGCATGTGTTGAAATTCAGTCAGATCTAAGATTGACAGTTAGAAGACTAAATATGATGACCAGAAATTACAAGATTTTGTCCCTTGAAGAGCTGAAATGACCTTGTGGAACGATTGTTGTTGCTATCAGTTCAGAAAAAAAAAATCTTGGGTTATTTGCTGCTGTACCCATGTATTGCTTCATTCATTCTAAAGTTACATATGTAAATATATGTCACTTTTGTTCTATGTTGTGATGATATTTTTTGGTTTGGTGTTGGGAGTTTTTTCTTTTGTTTAGTTTGGTTGTTTAAAGTGCAGGTTGTTTGATGAGTGTGGATTTTAATCTTTTATTCTAAAGTTATGTGTTAAGAGGTTTTGCTGTCACCTCTGAGATATGAAAATATAGTTATTGTCTCATGACTTCAGTGTCAAAACATGTTTTTCAGTAGCTTGTTCTTTTGTTGGTTCTCTGATACTAGGATGTGCTAGTTTAATTGCTAGCTTGATTTCCGATTTGTTGGAGCAAAACAGAAGAAGACAGAGCAACTAAAATGTTTTAAATCTGTGGCTTTTGCCAAACTTCCAGGGTTGATGAGAATAGCCTGCCATTACACATCATGTTCCACACAGGTGTTCAGTGGGTTTTCCAGGATAGCAGCTGCAACTGCTTTGTGCACAGCTGAGGTTTTTCGACTGACTTCAGCTTCAGAGAGCAAGCAAGTAGTCCTTCATACTGCTCTAGTATGTGCTTACTGCTGGTAATAGCACATATGCTGCCTTTCTTGTGGTGCTAAGCTCCTTAGGGTGTCTTGATAGAGCATACACCATTTCCAGATAGACTTGTCATTAAGTAGGATGTTACAGCTGTTGCTAAATCCGGTGCTCAGTAGTGCTGGAGTCTGGAACCCTCAGCAGTAGCACTGATAATAGTGGAGGTGAATAAAGTCAGGTACAACTTGCTCTTATCAGTAGCAGTGGGTGACCCTTAATTACGGTGTGCACTTGTTTCCATCCTCTCAGACGGTGAGTGGTGCTTTTAGACTGCTCAGCTGCTTCTGTGAGGGTTTGTGTTCATACAATTGTACCAACTATTGATTTGTTAAAGTCTCTGCTGGTGCTGGCTGTGGTGGAGAAGGAAAACTAATTATGAGTGCTCTGGATCAGTGTTAGCTGTGTTGAGGTATACATTAATTTGTTTCTTTTCCTTCACTGCGTATCTGTAGTACTGAGGTTCTTTTGATTGCAACAGGAAACCTTGTTTACAAGAATGGTCTTCCATGGTTGCCTTCCCTCCAAGAAATAGTGTGTCAGTTTCCCGCAGAAGGATGAAATTCAAAATATGTCCTTGACTGCCCCTTCTGTAGGAGAAAAGGGAAGCATGAAGTTCTTTACAGAAATGCTAGATAAGCTTTTTATTTTTATATAGTAGTGAATTTTTATATTTTTTACAAAATTGCTAAATAGAAGGTTGTTCATGTATTCTTCAGTGTCAAAATAAGTAGCTGCATTCCAGCAGACACTGTTTTGTTACAGCAGCTGCACCAGTAATGTAAAGGCAGCTTGGCTGGAGTTGTTCAGGGCTCAGAACTGAGACTTTTTCTGTTGCCTCAGTATGTTTGGAGGCCCAAGGTGGCCTGTCTTTACTGCCCCTGGTGTGTGGAAGCCCTTTCTCTCAATTTTCATTTTTGTGCAGCATGACAAAGCCATAATAAACTTAACGCTACTGTGAGCACCTGGGTTAAGTAATGCAAACTAAAGTTTCAAGCTTTTGATCAAGAATTTATTTCTGTTGACTTTTGTATTGCCAGTCCTATTACCTGGTAGAAATCCAGCCATTCTTGTCAAGACCTTATCTCTGAGGAAATACTGCAGCCTTGTTGCAGTCAGAAGGCATTGATAATGCAATAATGTAATAGCACTTAAAATACTTTCTGGGGAGCAGAAGCCTTTTACTAGTGCTATAAACTTTAACTTTCTCTTGGTAATTGTTTTGCCATTTGGGAGAGCTTGATTGAGTGTTACTTCTGTGAAGCTTTCCTGATATAGTTCAGGACAAGTCTAGAGTGCTTTTTGGGAGCTTGCTGAATCTTGGCATTTGGGTACTTTGGACTCCTAGATAGATGCTTCATGCTGAAGGTTTCTTAAAGGACATAGTGTGACTGTATTGGAAATTTGGAGTTATGCATCCTGGGTTTAGCTTTCTAGTGAGCTGCTTTGCTTCTGACTGCTTTTCTCTTAAAAACTCTTTGGAAGGATAGAGTATGCAAAAGAAATTACTTCATTAGCCCCAAAGTAGGCTTCTAGTCTCTCCTAGATTACTTTGTAGTTTAGCTGATTTGATCAATCCATAAAGTCTTCTGAGTGTGCAGCGTGTTCATTTTACTGGGCAAGATAAATATGTTGTGGTTTTATGTCACTGGAACACTTGTGAGATACCAGGATCACATGGCATCTGCTGTGGGCCTTCAGCCACGTGAAATTTCATGTTCAACAATTGCATTTTGGTGTCAAGTTGAGAGGAGTTCTCAGACCACATTTATTAAAAGGGATAACACTAATCCGTAGAAGGTAATCTCCTTAAAGGAATGGGAAATATGAAAAAGGTATCTTTTCTTTGAATCGCTCATGAGCTCCTGTTCTCTTAGTGCAGAATGTCCCTCCAAGAAGAAATGTGGGAGGAATGGTCACCTATGAAGTTCTCAGTTCTAAGTCAAATTCTTTGGTTAGTGCTGTCTTAAGTGGCCTTAATCTGACTGAAATTTAGGTGACTTTAGCTACATTTAAACTTGGATTAACTTTTTCCTAGACTCTTGGAATAAGGGAGGTATTTGTTTGTATCTTTCCTTATCCTGTGAGGTCCAGTGTAATGGCCATGCTTTCCTCTGTTATCAACCAGTGTGATCCAACAGAATGTAGGCAAAAGTTGTCCATGTATTAAAACAGTTTCTTGTATGTGCATTCTTTGAAGTGGTTTATTATTTGATGTTCTCAAAATGTTAATACCTGATAACAATTACAACTCTTGATTACTCTTTCCTTGTCAGCACTGGAAAGAAGTTGAGAAAGCAAATAACTAAATGTTGTGGAGATATGTTCTTTACTAGACTCCACTTTGGTAAGGTAGTTCCCTTGCAAGGAAGAGCTAACTCTTATTTTGTGTTTTGCCAGATTCTGCTGCTTTAAAAAGCAGGGCAATTAAGAATGTTGAACTTTGAGATGCCATTAAGGCATTAACAGGTGGTGGTTGTGGTAGTCTAGTCAGACAAACAAATGGTTGGCATCACTTCGTGTTTCCCTGTGCCAGTTTTTCACTTCCAATTCAAGATTCTTGTCACTTCTACGCCTGCTGAACTTACAGCCTCTTAATTACAAACTTCATTTGTCAATATCTAACCCTAAAATATTGCAACACCATGGTTGCAAGCAAAGGGGCATGGCTCATAGCTGCTGTAAATCTGAGCAAAAGGTGCGTACCCTGGAAAAGACCTGTGTTATGGAGGATTAGTGCAGGAAGCTAAAACACTTCTGGTTTGCCTCAGCTGTAACAGCAACAAATGACTGACAGCATGCTTGCAGCTTGTGTTGTAAAAACAAGTAGTATCCCTGAAAACAGCTCACAAGTTCTCAGTAGTTAAAAGAAACAAACCAGGATGGAGAGTTTTATACTCTTTTGCTTAGAACGCTTCTTTTGCAGGAATATACACATTTGCACCAGCTTGCAAAGGTTCCAGAGTTCTGACCAAACAAATGTTTCTGCTTTTCAAAACCAGAAGATCTACTGATGAGAAATAATAGTGACAATTTCATGTTTGTGTTCCATATTAGAAACATGAGTAGAACCACATTTTTTTTTCATTTAATAGCAAACAGTTGTTGTATTGCTAAAATTTATTAGACCTTTGTCAAACCATAATTTTTTATAATGTTAAAATTACATTATGGACTTGCTTTAACTTGTGTGGAGGACTGTGAACAAAATTGGAGGGTAGCATTAAATCAAGCATTAAGTTTCACTGCCTAGAAACACATAGTTCTGTTACTGAGTTCGCCTACTCATGGACTTGTTTGCTATATTTGTCATGTTTAAATTAAGCAATAGCATCTCCCAGAACTAATTTGGGTACATTTACAAAGTTTAAAAAAATAAGCCTTGTAGATAAATGGGGGTTTGAGATACTGTAAGAGAAAGGATAATATAGCTGAGTCATGACCATGTAAAGTTCTTGAAGTTGAGTGTGAATTTGGCCTGTGGATGTTGCATTTGGCAGGACTGTGTTTGCAGTGATGTGCATTCATAAGTCTCTTGCTCACTGACTGAGAGACAAATGTTGAAGGAGTATTCCCAAATGCTGTTGGTTTTTAATTAAGATCTGAGTTAGTCTGAATTTTTACTACCTTCTGTTGTGCTTCATGATCTTCTCTTCAGGAAAACTGCATGTGTCAAGGTTGATGGATCAGTGGGAATTTAGGTGTGGAGGCCTTTCCAAGGAAGGCATACTGCAAGGACATGGTACAACTACAGTAGCTTCCTGTTTGTTAAACCGCTATTCCAAGAGCCATGCAGTCCCCAGGTTTGAACAACTGAGGGGGTGGGTGAGATAAATGAGCAGAATAGAAGGGTGATACTCAGATAAATCTTAAGAACACATTTGTTTAGCATGTCTTCTGTATCTGTTGTGTGTGTTAAGGACCTTCACTTTGGAGCTGGCCCAATTCCATTATCTGATGTCTCTTTTTACTGAAAAGCAAACACCTTGGTCAGTTCTTCTACCTGTTGTCCGTCCTCAATGTCTTCATTTACTTTAGAGCTGGAGTGTGGAGTCTTAAATTAGTTCTTCTTTGGCAGGAATAGGCAAAAATCTTTCATGAGAAAGGATTTGATACCATTAGTGTTGGGTGTGAAAGGGGAGGAAGAGCAGCAGCTTATTTCCGAGATTGGGAGCCTTTCCTAATTATGTCACATGTTTGTCTGGATACTGAACATAGTTTTATTTCTCATATTTAAAAGTGTGTGGAAGTCAAGTAACTCTTGAAGGTAAGGCACATGCAGGCTTGTACAGATCTTCCTTGAAGAGAGTGCAGGATTAGCAACTGCAGTGGCTGCACTGCTGCTGACCTTGGGAGTAAGGAAGTCAAATCTGTGCTAACCCCAGCACGAAACAGACTGAGCCAAGCAGAGTTGTCAAACAGCATTATTTAAAGCAGCATTCTCAATTTCTGTTATGTATAAGTATACACTAGAAAATGGGAGCAGAAAGAGCAACAATTTAACTTTAGTTTAAACTTAGCAAAAGTATTCTAACACACCTTTTTCTGTAGAGGTTTGTGCTTTACCACAACTTGCTTTTCTGTAAACACGTGAAATCAATTATAAGCATCACTAACACTTCTATAATGAAATAGGGTTTTTTTTTTTACAGGAAGTATCCAAGATGAGAGGAAAAATAGATACTTTGCCACCTATTAAAACCTCTAACGAAGCCTGTAGAGAAGTTCTAATTCATTAGGCCTAAAGGCTAGCATATTAAATAAATGGATTGTATCACTTCATATTGAAAACTAACTCCTACTGTATTATGGTCTTAATCCAATGCTTATACACTGTTTGTCCAGTGTGGGAACTGTTGTAGTAGTTCCAGATCCTATAGTCAGGTTGTGGTGCTGAATACTGAGCCTGATCATAAAATTGCATGTCTTACATTGTCTTTTGCACTGTCTACATTGTAAGATTAGGTGTGGGCATTTTTAGACTGGTCAACAGAAGTGTTTGACATGAATGGTTTCTGAATGAAGCTCAGTAAAAACCTCTGAATACCATGTAATAAAAGCATTATCCAATTCCTGAGTGAATATGCCTAGCCATGCTTTTGGATTGTAAATATTTAAGCTGTAACATTTAGTTTTTTACTGTGGCATTTAATTAGAAATAGTTATGTTTCTCAAAAGCTAGAATTTATTTTAGTACAGGAACCCAAGTATGCTTGAAGCAGGCTTTTGTGATTTCCTGCATTCAAAATATGTCTGCCTTAAGTATGTAAGTATAAAAAGGCCTTGGGGACTGCATGAACTCCTTGAAACATACAGCTTGTGAAATTCTCTTGTTAGGAAATCCATGCTATTGATGGCTTAAGAGTGGACAGTTACTGATACCTGAAATGCTGATTTAGTGGTGACTTGCTTTGTTAGCCTGCAGCCTTAGGGATGTGGCAATAAGTGGTAGCATACTTAAGCAGTGTGGGCTTTTAAGAAATTTGCTGTTAATCTGACTTGGTTGTTCTTTGGTGATTGTTGCTTTCTCTATTTCTAGCATGCTAAGGACAGTGAAGTAAGTCTTAAGCTATCCCTTATGCAGTTGTAACTTGCTGCTTAAATCAGGCTGGGTGAAAGAAGAACAAAAGCACATGAGCTGTCTTTCCAAGGTCACTCAAATTAGTCATGTGCAGTAGCATTTGCTTTGAATTCTTACCCGCACTTGTGAACTCCAGTCTGAAACCAGTACTGACTAATTTTTTCTTCTGGCCTAGTGTCAGATTTATTTTGTAACGCCCTTTATAGGAGTTGGCTGACATGCAACTTGTTTTTTTTAAAGGTATTTTCAAGAGGAATAATTCAAGATTGATGGATGAAATTTTAAAACAGCAGCAAGAACTTTTGGGACTAGATTGCTCCAAGTACACCGTGGAATTTGCAAATCACGACAAAACTGGTCAAGGTAAGATGAGGGACCTTGTATGCTTCTAAATAGCTGTATATCAATCATAAATCTGCTTTTACTTAAACACATTCCTATATGCAGTGACCTTTTTCTTCATTAGGAACTGATTATCAGAAAACATGCAACCTTCCTGGGCTAGAATTAAACTTCCATTGTGCTTATTTGTTCTTAACTAACAGCAAAGCATTGCTCTCTCCTTGCTGTTGTAATCATTACTGGGTGGTCTGATCTTTCCTTCAGCCTGACTGTTGTGCTACGACCCCTTCAAGGCATCAGTGTGCCTCCACTCCCCACTGTTTGAAATTAATTCTTTTGCTGAGAGTTGAAAAAGCACTAAAGTGTAAGGGGACTGATGTCAAGTTAACAATGTGTGTGTTTCCATCTTTCCAAACATACACATCAAAGTGGGAAGGAGAAAGGGAAAGAGCAAGACTGCTGGTTGTCATGGCAAGGTATAATGCCATCAGGAAGGTAAAAGGGCACAAGTTAAAAAAATAATTTTGGTAATAATAGCTTTTGCACGTAGTTAGATGTGGAAAGCGGGAGTAGGTTTCAAGGTTGATGTTCCTTATACAGTAGTATCTGCTATAAGTACTCATTTACTCATCTGCTCCCTAAGAAAAATGCTAGAAGTCTGTTCCAAATATAATAAATCACAGGCATGTACTTGAATCAGGCCTTTGTCTTAAAGGGATGGGCTAATAGAGCTCTCCTAACTACAACTCATAATGTTATAAATAGGTCTTGTAAAAAAATATCTATACAACCCTTATGTTTTAAGATCCTCATAGTTCAAAGACTTAGGAAAAGACTGCACAGGTTGTTGGTACATTTAGCTGTGTTTAAAATGCTGCTTGCAAGTTTTGCTTCCCCTATGAGAGCTGACCGGATACCAAAATCCTTTGTGCCAGTTTTCCAGTATAAAGTATAATCTTGTAACATGAACTTGTCTTACGAACAACTTAGCCTAAGATGCTAGCATTTATGTGGAAGAACCCAGGTTTCATGCTATTTTTTTTCTTCCTGTGAAGGTTGAAATAACCAGCAAAAAATGGGGTAGACAGGCTACTAATGTCTTAAACTCCAGCATACTTAGCTACACTTACCTAAGTTGGGATATTTATGTTCACGTCAAACAAACTACTGAAAGACTTCTCAGACTTGCTGATGGAAAGAGTGCATTTAAATCTCAGGAACCTTTTGTGCTGGAAACTGTGAAAAGCAGAGGTGTTTTCTGTTCTCTTTTTAAATTCTTCATTCTTTTTTAGGAGGCTTCATAGTCAGATCAGATGCTTCATGTTTGCAACTGAACAAACTGACATCCATCCAGTTTATTATTATCTGCAATTTTTAACTTCTGAAAAACAAAATTGCATGTGTTACATATAGGGATACTGTTAAATATTTTTTAATGTAGGAAATTTGCAAATCAAGCAATATTAAGGAACAATTATTTTCATTGTGGTGGCTTTGGATAGATGAACTGAGGGGTTTTAGGTGTTCTTATCAATCTTGACTGTGCTGTGTAGTCCTTTGCAGTCAGGTTCTGCAGTTTTAAGAAATGTTATTTTTAAGTATCTGGTTATAACTATCATAAGTTTGGTATCAGCCTAAAGTGTTGAGACTTTGGTATTTAACCCACTTAACTTAGACCACATGTAGCCTTCAGCTTCCTTGGCAAGTTTACCTCTTAGGTGCCTTACCAGAACTGACAATGATGCAAGTCATGTAGTATGAGAAGACTCTTGCCTCTCAATAGTGTAGGATTAAGATAATTATTGTTGTGAAATGTCCTCTTAAGTCACAGACATAATTACAGATGAATAGATGAATTCTGGACTATTATCTTGTTCCAAGCTTCAATGTAGCAATCTTAGATCATTACTGTAACTCTTGCATCAAAATGCTGTGATCACATTCAGGGAGGCCCCCAGTTTAATCATTATGTCACGTGAATGTACACAGCAGCTGTTAAAAACACCTTCCTCTTCTAGGGTAGAAATTAGTTGGTTGGTTCTTTTTTCTTTCCCTGAACCCCTTAAGTTACTATCCAAGCACCTTTCTTCTCAGTCCTTTGCCTGGCAGTGTAAGAACCAGTCCAAATTTCCTGGAAAACGACATTTCAAGACTGAATTAAACCCCTTCTCACAAAGACTTCTCGAAGTAGTTGTCTTAAGCTTGTGTTTTAGTAATACAGCAAATCCAGAAAACTCTTACCCATTTCTGTAAGAGATAGGTGAGGTATATCTGTGACTATTTGTAATATATTAATTAAACTACAAGTTACTTTCAACTGTATCTGTGACTATCTAAAGCACATGCAAAACAATTATATTTCTGTTGCTTTTAATCTATATTTTGTACTTTCAGTTTTAAATTGCCAATCTACATTGAAGGTGCTGTCACCGGAAGATGGAAAAGCAGACATAGTCAAAGCTGCTCAGAACTTCTGTCAGTTGGTAGCACAGCAGGAAAGAACACATTCAGACCTGGATGTGAATATGTTAGACAACTTATTAAGTAGTAAGTATAATATGGAGGGGAAAGAGTACTCAATTCATAACAATTTGGTCTAGTGTATTTATTGCTTGGAATGTATGCATCTTGATGCTTAGTCTATCAGAGTAAGTTATGATTATTGCTCTTAGGATTCTGTTAAAAATTTCTTACTCATTTACTGCCTTTTGAGCTTTTTTTTTAAGCAGAAAAAGTCTTTAGCAAAAATATTAAGCTAAATTGCTGAGTTAAGGCTTTTTAGAGTTTACAGCCTCTGTGATATGTTCTTCAATGAGCTTTTTGAAAAAAGTCCTGTTGGGATTACCTGAAACTAGACTAATTTAGTTTAACTACATGCAAGCTGCAAACATGGATAGGGCAGAGTCTTTTCCAGATCTGGTTACAGCAATTAAAACTGTTCCTGCTCCCTGACTTCTACCTTGAGTGCAAATGATAGAGCACTTGCTGTTCTCTTGCTGCTCTATAACCCACACTAGCTTAGTTGTCTTCATTACTAATTCATGCAGATTACTGACTCTGCACTGAGATGTGTGGCTACATGCAATAGCTGTGAAAAGGGCAGGACTGCCCTAATATCACACCTGGGAGAAGTTTAGAATTAGCATCCACTTTTCTAGTGGTACTATGGAGCTATAATGAGTTGCTCAGCTTGCCTAGGTGATCCATGCATGTTAATTGCAGCTGTAATTAGCTTGGCAGGGTTCAGGTTTCAGATTGCACACTTGAACTGGGATGCCTTTAGGCATGTTATTGTAGTGTGGTTCCCGTTAATTGGACTTTAGAGAGTGATTTCTTCTTTTTCATGTGGGTGGTCAGCTGAATTGTTCTGTGGACGGACTTCCTTGGCAGTTTGGCCACTTAATTTCAAACTGAATTCCATCCCTGTTGTCGGCAGTCTCCTATAATGGAACTATTAAATGTAGTTAATAAGGCACCTGAAGAAGAACTTGAGACATATATTCCAGTATACGCCAAAGGCAATTAAAAGGAAATTAACAATCACTTCTTCAGAACAGTCACTAATTTAATGGAGAACCAGTGACAATTCTTACCCCTTGTGTGAATTTTGGCCAGTGATACTTAACTGGAGCTTTTCAGACTTGCTGGGGATCTTCTGTCTGGATATATTAAAGTATTAGGTCCAATCTTAAAATTAGCAGATTTATTTTTTAAATACTGCATGCTAGCTGAGCACAGAAAGAGAGATCTAATCTGTCAAAACAGTGAACTTTGAAACAGGCCACTTCGCGTACATGGCTAATAATGAAGGATAATATCTGTAACTAGTCCTACTTATTAATTTGTTTACTTAATGTTTAGGACATCGTTGAAGGTGAAGTATTCTTTCATGACTTATTTAGCAGCAGCTTTTTAAACTTTGTTTTACTTGTAGGCAAATTTAGTTTGTGTGCATTTTTAATGGAACAGTATTGAAAGTAAGCATTTGTGCATTACTGATTTGAGAGCATGTTCTGAAAAGCAATACTTGAGTAGTTATATTCTTAGAGTTTGCATTCATGGTGTCTTATGTAAGTCTCTGGGGTTTTACATTTTGATTTAAATACCTGTTAATGTAGTTTTTAAACTTTTTGTTCATGTTTAGGGTGCAGTTATTGAAGCCTAGTCCTAAAATGGTATGATTCTAGCTTGTCATGTGGCTTTCCTTGTTCTTAATTCAGTCATGCACTTAATTCTTACAGCTTGAGTTTTCTGCAGTGTAAGAGTACTTTCTTCTGAGCAATGCCTCAGCTAACCAGCTTGTTTTCAGAAAAGTAGGTGCCAGCTGCATTTTAATATTGTCTCTGCTTGCTGTCTGTCTGCCTTCCAGCAAAGAACATGACTATCAATTAAGGCTACTCAAGTTGCCTTGTAAAATCTATGTGGAGAAGAGAAGGGTAGAGTTATCAGCTCTAAAATTCCTTGATGTTCCCCTTGCAGAACTCCTGACCTCGAAGGGATGTTTCCAGATTCCCATCCTTTGAGTGTGCAAGTCTTTTGGCCTCTCTTGTTTTTTAAAGTCTGCTCCTTGTATCTTGTGTGTGCTAAACTTGACTGCTGTAACTCTAGCAGCTCTGAGGGACTTGCACATGTAAATTATCTGTAGTGCTGCTACGTTTAGGTAGAGAAATGGATGCAGAGTGGAAAGCACAGTACTGTGTTTTTAGTAGGCTGTTGTGACAGTAATACTACAGTGTGCATTTTCATTTTCCTTCAGATAGGAACCAGAAGGAAATGTTAGCATTAACTGGGCCCTCTGAAGGTCTTTTCCTGTTTGAAAAGCCATTGCAGTGTTGAAGATCCTGCTGCTGTACCAGCTGAGGAGTACTCAGCTACTGAATCAGCTGATGAGTAAAGCTGTCCACTTCCTCCAGAGTCCCCACTTCTAAGTATTCACTGCTTCCCTGCAAAGCTCTTTCATACTAACATGCTAGCTTCTGAACACATAAGTAGCTTTTGCTTTGCAATTTGTTTTTTAACTTTGAGATAAGATTTGGACTGTGGCACAAGATAGTCCTGTCTAAAAACTTCATCCTTCCTTAGAATTGCACATGCTTGGGAAAATAGCTTCTTTATCTCTGGTAAAAGGTATCATCACTATTGTGGTGATTCAGTTGGGAGGGAGGATGTGAACTTCTTGAAAAATCTCCAGCTTCAGTTTCAAAACCTGGGTGGAGCAAAATCTGACCTTAGTTTCCATTTCTAGGAAGTTAAGCTCCTCTAAAACTAATCTGAAAATTGTAAAAGGCTCTTGACTGCTTTTGTGTAGTGTGTTTATTTTGTATTTAAGCAAACGAGGAAAGAATTGAGAAATAACATCGGAAATTTGGAGCAAGTAGGCTGTATTAAACTTTATCTGCTAAAAGTAGTCATTACCCAGTATAAGCACTCTTGCACTTAACCTGCAGAATTGATGGATAGTGGAAGGGCTGACAAGAAATTATCTGCAATAATCATGACTAATTGCAGCATTATAGCAAAATAGGGCTATGACTGCTGGAATGCTTTTCAGATAAGCTAGGTAGATACAAGAGGAACAGTTTAGCTTCCTGGGTCCCCTTGGGGTGCTCTACTGGTTTCCACATGTTGCTCTTAACAACTTGCTAGAATTAGCAGGGAAAGCTGGACTCAGACTGCTCATTCTAAGCCTATTTCCTGCCTGTCAATTTAGCCTGGAGTAGCTTAGGCACTGCAGAAGTATATGAAAGGGAGACAGAGGCAGTGGTGTTTGGTCACTAATTGTCTTCAGCCTCCGAAAATGAGTAGGATGCTCTCACGAGGAAAACAACTGGCTGGGATTTTAAGGTGTGGGTAGTAAGAGTGTGGGCACCTAGTGGAATGCATCAATATTGTCTAGCTCTGCCCTAGAATGGGTCAGGTTGTCCATGTAGTAACAGAAAGAACAGGGCAGTGCGTCTTTTTCTCACTCATCTAACCAGAAAGATGCCAGCTGCAACAGTGTCTTTGAAATTTTATAGTAAGTTGGTTTTAAAATTTGTCTGTTCTCATACTGAGAAAGAGACAAGTAATCTAACAAGGTTTTTTTTTTCTCTATGGTCTGTAGTACCAAGGTGTTCTTCAGTGGAACTTCCTTAAGCTTTCTTTTTGTGTTAATAGTCCTTTTACTCTACTTGACTGCAGCTCCACATAGTCAAGTAAGGACTATAGTAGGTAGAGTCAGGGTACAGCATGTTCTGTGCTACTAAAATTGAGTTTGCCAAGACAAAACTAGAACAAGTCAGATGAAACAGCATTATTAGGGTTTGCTGTTACTCAAAACAATGTAGCTGTTTCTCTTACTTCCATAGAAAGTCTTTGAAAACTACCTGACATAAAAATAACAGTCCAGCTGGGCCTGCAGTGGCTGCCTAAGCTTTTGCTCAGTTGGTCATTCAGGTGTTGCAAGACTAGTCTGTCCTCTTGGGCTTTTAATTGTTAACTTGTCCTTGGGAGCTTCATTAAAAAAAAGGCATTTAGTGAAAAAGCAGATAGCTTAGGGTTTAGAACTAAAACAAATCCTCTGATGAATTTAATGAAACCTAATGTAACTTGTTATTACAGGTACAAATGGATTTCCTGATCCTGATTTAGTTTTGAAGTTTGGTCCTGTGGACAGCACATTAGGATTCCTTCCGTGGCACATCAGACTGACAGAAATCATGTGAGTTGCTTATAAATGTTGTGAAACACACTGGAATGAAAAATATCTAAACAAGTCTTTATGACATAACTTATGGAACTGTCCAAAAGAGGAGATCCAGCTAAACAAGCGTCTGGAGATTGATTTGAGGGTATTTTAAAAATATTAAATGAAACCTGTCAAACATTCATTATTGTTTTTTTAGTCCTGACTGGGCAACAGCAGGCTTCGTGCCTCAGGTTTAAGGAACAATTTCATCACCTAGTCTGTGGTCCAGTCCCATTTGACAGTATTCCTTACATCAGTGTTGATTTTCTGTGTCTTACAGGTTTCTGACAGGGAAAGGGTACAAGGGAAATGGGATAATACCAGAAGATCACACTTATGGATTACTCTTCAGTTTTAGTAATAACTGAACTGACTAGATCTGCTGAACTTCTTAAATCTGAGTGCATTTGTAGCACACTGGAATATGTGGGCACACCTGTACTGCCCCAGTGTTTCACTGATTTGAAGGGCCCTGTGTGCTCTAATGGGAGGCTTTGGTTTACAGGGTGACTGGTTTAGTTGTTGAGTGAGAGTAACCATGTGGAGAACAGCTTCACAAGGTTACTCAGACAGTAGCTTGCTTTTAGTGATATTCCTGAGTGGCCGTCTCAATAGTGTGGTGTTTATAAAAGCTTATTTTAATGTTTCTAACTTGCTTTCTCAGTTCTTTGCCTTCCCACCTAAACATCAGCTATGAAGAATTTTTCTCTGCCCTCCATCACTATGCAGCCTGTGAGCAACGCTGGGGAAAGTGACTTCGGGCTGAGTGCATGGAGTCAGGCTTTCTGTGGGAAGGAACTGATGTCTGTTTACAAGCACCTGCGACCCATAAGTCTGGTTCATAGTCCTTTCTTAATTTATCAAAAAAATTCAATAAAGTGTCTTACCTTTCTAGAGAGTCTGTGTGAATGTGTGAGAATCTATGGGGAGGGGAATTCACAGATTTCCTGTTTGAAAAAGACAGTTACTAAAAACAAAGCTGAATTGCCCTCACTTTGACATTCAAGTGTCAAAATGAACATGCAAGAATTGAGTGTTGTGAAATCTACAGGACAATGTAAATAGGAGTCTGTGCCCTGAAGATCCTAAAAACCAAGAAGGCACTCACATCTTTGTTTCTTAATTCTTCATGGTCAGGCATTTCAGATCTAATGGTTTATCCTCTGATATGTTTACTATGTAATATGTGAATTCTAGAGAAGTTGGTTTTGTTAACTGAAAATAGAGACTGCATCTTGGCTAGGATGACTAAGCCAGCTGTAGGTGTTCAGTTCTAGAAATACTGAGAAGATTCCATAAAAAGGGCTTCTATGGTAAGTGGATTAGGCAGTCTGTGTTGCACTATTCAGCTTTTTTTTTTTTAAGAGGTGGAATGAAAGTATTCCTACAGCCCTGAGTGAATGCAACATCTCTCAGCATCAGGTCAGTTTTCCATTGGGAATAAGCATAAACAGTACTATGTATTGTTTGTATACCTGTTCTCCCTATAACATGCTCAGTTAAGGTAACAAGCCAGCATAAGGCTCTGCCATCATTTGCTGAAAAATTTGAAAATGGGCTCAGTCAACTTCCATGGCTAAATGTGGTTTGCTGCTTGTACTTGTGTGCCCAGCAAGGGAGTCTGCTTAAGCCTATTATTATTTTTATTTGTTCTGAACTGAGCATTAGAAGTTTGAATGGGACAAAGAAGGAAGATGAAGTGAAGCTGCCCTACAGTATTTCAGCACTGAGATAAGTAGAGATATTGGCTAAATGGTCTTCATTGTGGAATGGCCTGTTTGAGTTACATTCCTATTGTTGGAAGCAGTTTAAAATTGCAAGTTTGTGGTTGTGTTTGGACAAAGCAATATCTTTAGATCTGTATTACTGGAGACAAATATTAATACTGCAGCCTTCTGCCCTGCAGGCTGCAGAACTGTTGAATGCTTCATTCTGGAAGTGTTTCCTGTTTCCCCGTCCCCGCCACTCTTCAAACTGAGCCTGGCTTTATCTCCTTTGGGATAGCCATGTCACTAGAAGGGAAGACAACTGTTTTTAAAAGAGAATTGCCAGATTTTAAATGAATGTCTGCGTCATTGTAAAATGGTGTATTTTAACTTGTTGTTGCTTGATGTAATGTTCTAAAGCAGATTGCATTAACTCTTAGCTGTGGTTTTTCATCATACTAAGGTTAGATTGCAGTTACAGAAAGAGACCTATGTTCTACTTTATCTGAGAAAAGAGCAAGGGATATTCAATAAATTAACTAAGGGTTTTGACATAAAACAGCTTTCCGTAGGAGCTGGAATACTTAAGAGTACACCTTGTAGACTGGTCTCTTGTGTGTGTCAGGTCCTGTATTGCAGAGAAAGTGAGCAGCTGTGCAGTGTTTCCTGTCATTGACATGGGCAAGTTTTCTCACTGAGTGTTAACTTCAACTTTTTTGTGGGGAGTGGGTAGCCTGTTGAAGGGTATCTGGAATATTGACATTCACCTGTAATAGGAATTTTGTTTCATTAAAATGCAAGGTTGTGCTTACGTTCCGATATATAAGTGTTACTGTGTCACTGAAGCAGTTCTGGTGCTGGCAGTAATGGGAAAAGCTTAGTTTAGCCCTCAAAAATAATGTATTTTTTATATTTGTATCAAACTGCCAAAGAATACTTCTCATACCCGAGTTCCCTCGGTCCTCAAACTTCTGCATATCTCAGCTAAAAAGATGTGTTTAATATTGGAGACAGATCTCAAGGCCTAGAATTTGTCTATAGAGAGTTGCTTAATAAAACTAAAATGATTAGTTCATCTGCATTTGATTCAACTTAAATCTCTTCTGATGGCTAGTTTAATTGTGATTAAAGTGTTCCTCCTGGAATTAATGTAGTTGAACTAATCCACGTTATCACTTAGTTGGGATTATTTTACTGTCCCTGTGTGGGCAGTCTTCAGTGAGGTGTGCCAAAAGCACTGTGCATATCCACGACTTGATCTCTGAATGTACATCCTTGCCCTTAGCGCCTCTCCCCACCTTGTTCTGTGTGAAGGTCTGTGCTATTGCTGTGACATGTTTGGGTACCTGTACATAATGTGTAAAATGAGTTTTTATGGTTAGGGAATCGATTTATTGAACTTTATTATTGAAAGCTGAATCTGTAAAACAATAAATCAATAAAAGACTATAATCTTTCTACAGGCTATGGTGATACATGAATACTTTTGGAAGTTCGGCTGGGGCGCTGTAGCCTAATTCATGCTACTACATCACTCTGGGGAAATAGAGAACTTCAAATGTTTTATTCTTTTATGCTCTTTAATTGCTTTCTGTAGGGTAAGAACTGGGCAAATTTTTCATCTACCACTTCCAATTTCTTAGATGCTTTTATGAAAACTTTCATAGTAAAGCATTTACTGGAAAAATATTTCTTTGATAGTCCTGGGAACTTGCTGAACTTGTTCCTGGCTACTGAAAAGCTTGCTTCCTCTCCCTGCTGCTGAGTCACTCCTGGGCCATGAGCTGTGCTGGGCTGCTTGCCAGCCCCTGTAGTGGAGCAGGATGAAGTTGAGGGTGTGGTGTGGAAGAAGCCTCTGCAATCTGAGTGATGCCTGGATGCTGAGCAGGAAAGGGGAAGCTTGTGCTAAGGTGAGTTTTGAAACTGCACTGGGAATCGTGCCAAGCTGACCTTGAGCCAGCCTACAAGAAAGGCCAGCAGTCTCCCAGGACGTGTTAGGAGCAGTGTTGCTGGCACATCAGGGCAGGTGATCCTTTCCTCAGATCTGGTGAGACATCTGGTGTGCTGCGGTTGGAGCTGGGCTTCCTCAGTACAAGAGAGACACAGACTTAAGGAACCTAGGCCACCAAAAGGCTGTGATGATTAGGAAGTGGAGCATCTTGTACAAGGAGAGGTTGAGAGTTAGAACTGCTCAACTTGGAGAAGTCTGAGGAGGGACCTTACCGACACACAAATGCATGATGGAAGGGGGAGTAAACCCAACCAGGGTCTTGGTGCTGCTTAGTAGCAGGCTGAGAGGTAATGGGCATAAACTGAAATACGGGAGGATGTTGAAACATCAGAAAACCCTTTTCCTATGAGGGTGGTCAGCAAGTGGAGCAGGTTGCCCCTAGAGGCTGTGGAGTCTCCTTCAAAACCAGTATGTGTGCATGGGGATGAGTGTATGACTAGATCACCCCCAGAGATGCCTTCCAACCTCAGCTGGAGCTGGCTGTAGAGCAGTGGTGGGTGTGGTGCTGCTGGGCTCTCCTACCTCAGCTCGTTTTTAATAGTCAGCAATGGAGGCTTGCTGCAGTTAATTTGCCATTTCAATAGCAAAGAATATTGGAACTCTTTGTATGGCAGAAAGTTCTTCAATTGCACCAGTGTGAGAGCTCCCCTTCACAGTAACTGCTACTCATTAACAAATTATTCACATTTCTGTATATTTCCTCTTTTTTTTTTCCCCTCTTCCAGTGGTGCCTGGTAGTTGATCTGGTAAAGGAGCTAGACGAGATTCTGAAATAGTTGCTTTACAGCAGGGAATTTGGACATATGGACAATAATCCAGCTGTTACAGAAAATAGGCCTACAAAGCAGTTCTTGAAATTATAGTGCTTTTCAGGACTTCTTGTATGAACATGCACTAAGCAACTGTACAGCATAGCATGCTGCGCTGAGTTGAAGACTGGTAAGCAAGTAAAAGGTAAAGGTCATTCTTTATGGAAGAGAGTATGCTCTTACACACTTGCACATCTGTAAGTGCTTCCTAAAGTACTTCACAAAAAAGAAAATAGAACCTGCTGGTTTGATTTCCTGGGTATTTCATGTGTTCAGCTTCTATGTGAAATCATAACTGTCCTGGATAGTCCCATATATTTAAGACAATGACATCTTTTTGTCTTCACTGTTGAAATAATGTTTCACTATTCTTCGTGCTTTTTCACTGGTTGTGAGAGATTGGTATACCTATAAAATCAGAGGGTGGGTGTAGAGAGTCCTGGTCTTTGCTGATCCCCTGGTGGCAGCTGCCTTGCAGGTAGGCTTTGTCCTGCATTGCCAGCTGGACTGTGCTGCCCAGCCAGTGCTTGTGCAGGAGGAGCTCTGGGGGCACGGGGACAGGTGCTCTACTTCATGCTGGCTTCCATGCTGTCATCTTCTCTGAGGCTGCAGCCCCCCCCCAGTCATCTGCTTCTTGGAAAGACATTCTCTTTGTTGCTCCCAAGCACTTAATGCAGCAACAGCAGCTTCAGCTCAGGGGTGAGGAAGGGACTGGAGAAGAAGGCTGAGTTGTTGCCCATCCTATGCAAAATCCTATGCAAGTGTTGCTGTGAAGATTACTATTTGTCCATTTTTCAGCACACCATGGATGAGTGTAAACAATTCCTAACTGTCTTCTATGAGCTAAGCTACTTTGATGAGCTTGAAATATTCAAGCAAATCAATCAAAGGCCATGCTTTAAAGCCCACAAGTTTTTTTTCCTCAGATCTGCCAAATTAAAAGGGAGAGAGACTTGCAAGCCCTTCCTCTGCTGTATGTTTGTCTATGTTAAATGATGTGAGACCTCCTTGGATTCCATTGAATCACTGCTGAGAGCTGTAGGATTATTCCCTAATTGCATCGAAAACAACTTTTTTAGATGATAAATAATATCATGTATTATACAGAAGCACCAGCCTCAACCTAAACTTTGAAGTGCTTCACAAATTAATGTTTAATGAAACTGTTCGCCTGGAGGTTTTTGCTGTACTATGTAACTGGCTGAATACACACAAGCCAGGGCTCTTTCATCTCCCTGCCAAGTCTTACAGCTTTAATATAGCATATTTTCTCCAACTGTGTGCAGTCACTCAGTTCTCAGTTTTCTACACATCTCCCTGGCCTGCAAAAATACTACCTTGTCCCCCCACATAGCTGGAGACTCTAATGGATGGATCATATAGAAAACACATTGGTGGGGGGAATGTTTAATGGAACAAAACATGAATGGTTTTGTAATACAGTTCATCATGGTGAACTATACTATGTTATTGTGTAGTGGGTGTGCTGGTTGACAGCTGGCTAAACACGAGCCAGCGGTGTGCACAGGTGGCCAAGAAGGCCAGGGTCTTCCTGGTTTGTATCAACAATAGTCTGACCAGCAAGACCAGGGGAGTGATTGTCCCCCTGTACTCAACACCTCACATCCTGTGTACTGTTCTGGGCCCCTCACTACAAGAAAGGCATTGAAGTGCTGGAGTGAGTCCAGGGAAGGGAAACGAAGCTTCTGAAGGCTCTGGAGCACAAGTCCTGTAAGGAGCAGCTGAAGGAGCTGGGTTGTTTAGCCTGGAGAAAAGGAGGCTCCAAGGGCACCTTATTGCTCCCTGCCTGAAAGGAGGTTCAGACTAGACAGGGGTTGGTCTCTTCTCCCAGGTACTGCTGATAGAACAAGAGGACATAGCCTCAAGCTGTGCCAGTGGAGATTCAGACTGGACATCAGAAGAAATTTCCTCACAGAAATAGTGGCTAAGCATTGGAATGGGCTGCTCAGGGAGGTGAGGGAGTCACCATCCCTGGAGATGTTCAAGAAATGATTCAGTGTGGCCCTTAATGCTGTGGTCTAGTTGACAAGGTGGTGATCAGTCAAATCAGTCCTTGATCTCAGAGGTCTTTTCCAACCAGTGATTCTGTGAACATTTGAAGCTCCATGGCTACAAACTGAAACAAAACATTTGTCTTAAGACTTGACTGCAGGTGTTTGTTGTGATTTTAATGGAAAATTTTTCTCTGTCAGCTATCGAAGTTAAAAGCTTCCCATTAAGCTTTATATTCTATAATTCTGTAAAAGTTGCCACTTTGTTGGTAGGGTGCCTAGTATGCTTTTGCAAGCACAAAAGTATCTGAAAATGGAATTTCCAAGGGGCTCTCTCTAAATCTGGCAGTGCAAGGATGTTTTTGTTAAACTGATATCATGAGTCATTCTACAATTTGCAATATTTAAAGTTGACATCTAAATAAAAGCTCCTCTTTTTAGCATGACAGAGGAGTCACGCTGCTGGAATTGGAAGTCTAGGAGAAGATACTGGCATTATGAAAATAATGTCTTACACAAAATTAAGAGCTGTGCTGGTCCTGATTCTTGGTAGAACAGTGACACTGAAAGAAAACAGAGTAAGATGGTGATGAGAATTACAGAATAGCAGGAAAATTTTGCTCAGGAGGAAGGTGGCTGGAGATCACCTAGTCCAACTTGGGTTTCAGTTTTTCATGGTCCTTTTCCAGCACTTCATCCCTGCTAAGTCTCTTGCAGAGCTGGTCTGCTGTAATTCAGTACCCTGAACTGGCAGCTTTAAGGTGTGAAAGAAAACTCAGCAAGGTTTCAGAAATGAGTCCAAGTGCTTTACCTTAGTGAAGTCAGATGACATACTTCAGGGTGGAAGAGGAAATATCAGGGTCTGGGAAGCTGCCTTGGAGAAGGCCCTGGCAGTCTCATTCCAACAGAAGCAGCTCCTGGTCCTCTCTATCTTTTAGAGCAGAAGCTTGGATTTTCACTGACCCAACTTGCAAATTTTATGGGTGGCTTATATATTTTTAAGTAGATTTAACTGATCAAGACATCTGTAGTCTCTTCCATGCAGCAAGTGAGAGCCCATGCAGCCTGTCTCAGGAGCTCCCTGGCAAACCTCTCTGTCAGCTCTGGGGTGGGCTAAGCTCACTGCCCATCCCACTGCTTCAACACCAGGGATGGTGGCACCAGACTTGCAGGACTGGCAATGTGGAGCAATGGCAAGACCATTTCTGAGCCCTTGGCTTCATTACTGAAGCCCTGCTCAGTCTGATGAGCCTCTCTGTGCAAGCATATTCAGGAGGTATAAAACAGCAGGTCTGATGATGATCACTACCTTGCAATTATCTCCGTGTAGCTGCTTCTGACCACATTTTATTTAGCTGGCTGCCTACAACAATCTCTGCTCTGCAAGCCTGCAGCCTCCTCCAGCTCAGAGCAATTCCTCTGAATGTTGTGTTGACTTCGTGCTCTGACTTGCTTGTGCCCAGGAGGGAGCTGGGCAGAGCCTGCCTCTTATACCTCGGGGGGAAGGCAGAGGTGAGGGCAGTGCCTGCCAGTGCATCAGCAAGGAGCCCTTCATGGCAGTGCCTTATGTCCCAGCCACAGCTCCTTCCCCAAAACCACCTGTCACCTTTTCCCCACCTCTGCAAATCCCCACTTTTCCTGTGTGGGCAAAAAGCTTCCACTGGTCCTACATGTCCCTTCTGCTCTCACATGACTCAGACCTGCTTGACAAGACAACATGTTGAAGACCAGCTTCTTTCCTTGGAGGCCCCCTCATCCTGCAGGATCCCCTCGTGCAGGCAAAGACACGGAGGAAGCTCCTCTCCACGCAGCAGGTTCCCTCCCAGTAGCAGCCTCTCCTGCTGCAGCTCTTGCGAGTAAGGCTTTCAAGTTCTCCCAATTAAAAAGTCTACCCTCATTAAGAAGCTTTTTAAAAAAATTTTTCAAAATAAATGAAAAGTTGGCTTACTTTGAATGTGTGTGTTTTTATTCATAGTGAATCTTTAAAATATGTGAAATGTGTGGGAGGTGACAGCAATGCTGGAAGATGAGTTTTTGGGGGGTGTCTTTCTTTTCAATTGAAAGAGATAAGAAAATTGCATTTCAATTTATGTATCATCCCCAGTATGAATTTAAAAGTGCATAGGAATGGGAGTAAAAAGATAAAACTTATTATACCAACACCAGCTCAGCTGTATTGCACACATTTTCTATGTGCAAAACGAGCTCATTAATACCACAACTGTTGTGCAATATAATGAGTTTAATACTGCTGAGTTCTATTGCTTCCTGCTCTCCCTCATTTTACTGCTAGTGGCATTTAAATCCTGATGCACTGAGATTGTGTTTGCCCAATTTATCCTGTGTTTTTATTGTGACCAGGTCAAATTAATCCATTTTTCTTGCAGTAGAAGCAAGACCTGTGATTGTTGCTGTGGTTGAGACTGCTTACAGGGTGTTTTGCCCTCACAAGGCTTGTACAGAGATGGGAACAATGGTTGCAGCTGTTTGCATTGCACACAGGCTAGAGCAGCATGTGAGGAAGGTTGTGGAGACCTGCAGGCACAAGAGACAGCAGCTTTCTGCACCAGAGTTTTGCATGTACATTTGTAAACCTCTGCTGGCAGTGTGCTACTGACCACAAACCTGAAATAAGCTTGCTCCTAATTTCTGCTCTTTTTCAGGTTTGTAAAATGCTGGTTTTCTAGGGGATAGGGAAAGTGGAAGTCACTTTGAATACCACGCTACTCAGAGTTGTTAGGTTGTCCTATGTATGGACTAAAAAATAAATTAGATTAGAAACATAGAATCACATAATCATTAAGGTTGGAAAAGACCTTCAAAATCATCAAGTGCAGCCTTTGATCAAACACTACCATGGCAACTAAACCCTAGCACTAAGTGCTATGTCCAGTCATTTCTTTAATGTTTTCAGGGATTGTGACTCCACCACTTCCCTGGGCAACCTGTTCCAATTCTTGACAACACTTTCTGTGAAAAAATTCTTCTTGATGTTGAACTATTTCCTCTTGTGCTGTCACTAATTGTCTGGTAGAAGAGGCTGAACCACGCCTTGCTACAACCTCCTTTCAGGTACTTTTAGAGAGCTATAAGGCCTCTTCTGAGTCTCTTTTTCTCCAGGCTAAACAACCCCAGCTTCCTCAAATGCTCCTCATCTGATTTATACTCTAGACCCTTCACCAGCTTCATTGTCCCACTTTGGACACTCCAGCACCAAAAGTGCTTCTTTTCTTCTTGAAATGAGGGGCTAGATAATCAATGAAACACCTCCTAGAGCCTTGCTAAAAGTAATTGTAGACATCTGTTGCAGTGGACAGCGAAGCTGCAATCCCAGTCATAAAGCAGAATCAATGCTTTCAGCTCTTAAGGCACTCTACCCCACTTCCCAGCACTTGCTATTTGCCCTGCTGTGCTGTAAACCTGCGAGGTCAGAGTTGTATATGAGGATAGCAACACAAGAAAGGAACTATCAGCTCTGAAAAATAACTGCAAGCTTTTAGAAAGCTCCTTGTACATGATGTTTGTAGCCCTTGGCAAGCCACCAATACATTACTGTAATAGCTGTGTTAAACTGTGGAAAGATAACTATAGGAAAAAAGAGAGCATACAAATCTCATGGTCACTTGCATTTTATTCATAAAATTAACTCTTTCTTATAGTGTTCAGATCTGAAGTGTGCCGTATTTCAAAATGTGCAGAGCTCCCAAACCCCAGCCAGGCTGTTTTAAGGTATTGATTTATCTCAGGCCTTTCTTTACATGATATCATGAGTTGAGTTTGTTATAGCATCTTATAAAGCCCCGGAAATGGCTTTATGTTTTGGAGATTTCAGGAGATTTTTTTCTTCCCCCTGCAATATGCAGCTAAAACAAGTTTTGGGAAGGTGTAAATGCTATTTAGGCAAAGCTCTCCCACTTCAAACCCTCTGCCAAAATCTGTCTGAGCCATCACAACCCTTATGGCTCACTGTGGTATTGTTTTTGGTGTGCGGGCCAGGTTTATCCATCTTTTCCAGTTTTTAAGAAGCTTGCCAATGTAGCTATGCCCATTCTAATCACAGTTCCAAATCAGTGTTGTCGGTTCCTATTGCTTTCATTAAAAACCTCCTGCATCTTTTGACACCTAAACTTGTTGCACATCTGATCTCAAACCTTGGTATAATGAATAGGAACGGGTCTGCTCGTAACAAAACTTGATAATTGTTTGCATTTTTCACCATCTGAAGAATTGGTATCAGTGCCTGTAAGGGTATTATACCTATTTTAATTGGAGAAATGTGGAAAGGAGTTGTCATGTTTTTGAGCTGGAATCCCATTTCCTCACACTACATCCACAGTACTACCAGGGCAGCATAAACTGCTTGGTGGCCTCTGGCTGCCACCTTTCTCCCTGGCATCTCTCAAAGCATACCGTGTGCCTGGGGAAGTAACCAGCCCTGTATTCCTGGGAAGTATCAGTGCTGTCACCTGTCACTTTGTGTCCGTGGTTTCTGCACTGACCAGAAGTGCAACCCTGGCTGCGAGCCCAAGGCTTAATGCAGCTTGCAGACATAGGCACAGCAGATCTTTGTGATTCCATGTTTCATGGAAGCATCATACCTGTATCTATCACCTAGGGACAGCACCTGGTTTGAATTACTATGCAATAGCTCCAGGGTGAAGGTCACTGGTCCAGAAAGACTAGGCAGATGGTAGAAGTGCCCAAATTCTGCTGGGACAAAGTACCCAGAAGATAAAATAGGGGCATATTTGTGAAACTTGCATGGGTAGACCCAGTCTTACTGTATCCCAAAGGATCAGCTCTTGCTTTGACCCAAGGAGAAAATCTCCTCTTCAAGTCCTCAGCATTTTGCTGTCCAATGTGGAAGAATCAATTCCACCTTCAATTATTGTTTTGTAAGCAACTAGCAACTAGAAAATATAGGTCACCAGGACTTTTACAGTAAGACATCCACCATCAGATAGCATCGGCTTTGACATTAAATCAGTGAATGGGAGACACAACCTACTCTTATTCATTTTTATTATGGTTGTAAAAGAGATGGCTCAGGTAACTCAAGTCTCCATGGCCAGAACATATTATCTGACAACAGGCCCACAAGCGACTGATTATAATGTTATTTTGACCTTAAATTGTTCACAGTCTTATTCTTCAGGGCATTGTGCCAGCTTATCTTGATCATTACACCTCCTGAATTGGGAATCAATTAAATGTCATCTGATCTCTCCTATCCGTAGTGCACAGTTTATTTTTATGCAGGAAATTAATACTGCAGCATGATCATCCTGCACCTTCAATTTTCTCTGTATACAAATACTGAATAAATACTGCTTCTTTGGCATGTTTAGAACAATATTTCCCAAAAATATGTTTATTTTCAGTGGACTAGCCTAGTTCTCCAGGTGAAAAAAAAGGTTGTACTTTTATTGAAGCAGAACTACAATATTCCTAAACAGTCTGATAGCATATTCTTATTAATAGAGTTGATTATCTATTGAAGAAGATTATGTCTGAAGAGTCAAAGAGTAAATTGTTGTGCAATTGGGTTTTTTTTTAGAGAATTACTTTGAATTGTTTTGATATGTTTGAGTACATCATATGTTAAGCAAAACTCCAACTTTTTAAGAAAAAGACATTTATGTAGAAAGAAGTGCTAATGTTGAACTGTTAATGTGAACATAGAGGGCACCAACACTGCTCTAAAAAGAGGAAATTCTAGGAAGGCTGTTGAAAACAAACTGAGCCATAATATGCTGAGAAAATTAAATTATTTGGTTTACATCTGTACCATTTTTAAGGCACATTTTAATTCTGCAGATTTCAGAGGAAAAAAAAGTATAAACCAGCCAGAACAAGCATAAACCAGAAGGTACAAATGTTCAGATATGAAACTTTTGTTATATGACTTTGGGGAAGAAGCAAACAGCTGCAGAGCATCCACTGCTGCTCCAGAGGGAGCAGGATCTCTGCAGAGGTGACTGTGAAGGTTATGGTATTGTCAGACTGAAAGCAGCAATGTGGAAAGCAGGAAAAGGAAAGAATAATATCATATTGATTCCAGATCATGTTTGGGGATTTTCTTATATATCTTTTTAGCAAAAGACCCGTGATGAAAGTCCACCTGGGCCTGTCCTGTGGGAACATAACATTACATGTCTGAGCTTAATTCAATCATCTCTAGGCTTTTGCAGTCAACCTCCACCGTTCTAGGGGATAGTGTCCAGTCCCCAGACTATTAAAAAGTGAATCTGGCTTCCTCTTCCTTTCATCCTTAAAGCCTCTTTTGTTGTTTGCAGGCTGATAGAAAAAAGTCACTTACAAAGGGATGGAGCAAATTTCTTACCATGAGAAAGAAGGGCAACAGGAGGGCATCCTATGCTGCAGAATCTGCAAACATGCAAAAAATGAAAGTTTGTGATACTTAAAAGGGAAAAAAGAAAGAGTAGGTTCAAAGTAAATTGCTCAGTAACACATTTTTTTATCAACAAACAATTGTGAGTGGGAATGGGTATAGCAAGGTGTTAAGTTTAGAGATAAGATAGAAATTTAAATTACAAAAGAATAAAAATTTTCTGGCTGAGAGAAGCTTCGGATCTAATACATCCCATCTGAACTCCCATAAATAAATAAAATGGAAAAAAAAAACCCTTAAAGGTAAGTTTTTTCCATGACTAGAACATAATACTATTTTTTATGTTTTGCACAATGCTGAGTTGGCATCCAAAAAATCCCTTGCTTGCAAGAAATGAACTTCCAAGACCCATTCATGCTCTCAGGGACACAGCCTGAAATATATATGAGTTTTTAAGTAGCACTGAGCATCTTCTTCCAGAAACTCATGTCTTTTGGGACAGTAAACATTACTGACCATTTTTGAAAAATTTGTGTGGAGCCTTGGCTGTCCTTAAGACAGTGCCTTCCTTTGTACTGCCCAGAGCAAAGACTAAACATTCAGGCTATGCCTTCTTTTCAAGATGTTTGTTGAGAGCACACTGCATTTATAACATGAGCCGAAAGCTCTTCAGTCATGTGTTATTTTGCCCATAGGGACTGAAGTTAAAGTTTGCACCACAAGAGATGGGTAGACCCAGTCTTACTGAGATGGGTGTCAGCTGGATAACAGCTGGATCGTTTGAGGTGAGCTGATACAGCCTGGCTCCTTCAACAACTGCTTCCCAGGTGTGCAGACATGTTCTTGAATTTTTGTGGAATTCTTGTGTGGAATTTTTCATATAAAAAGTAATACTGAGTTTGGCTGGTATCTGGGCTCCACTGGAAAAAAAAAAAATCCATTTCATTTTTATTTGAAATTATGTTCAGAAATTTATCAGCATCTCTTTTCACCTGAACCTCTTGAACTGAGGCAGGAGAGGAAGGAAACTTAAAATATCCGAATGAACAACAGAGGAAACATTGAACATTATTATGAAAGAGCAGGAGACAAAATTAATATCCATGTACTTTAGAGACTTGGTTACATTGTGTTTCTTATGCTGTGTAATTTTGCCTCTAAGCTCCCTCTCTCACCTTTCCTTCCATCCGCATTAAGAAAGAACTTAATATAAATGTTTCTAGGACATACAGCTCTGACAGATGTTCAAGTGATAAATATTTGCAGGCAGGGTAATTTCCAAAACCAGTGTCATTTTGTTGATTTAGGATTTTTCTGTACTTTGTATTTTTGTGCAAACACATAACTCTGGAAAATAAATTTGTCTTAATCAAAGAAAAAGTAATTAAAAGGATTGTAGCTGAAACTGCTGATGTTGCTTCTGAATGTCACAAAAAATGGGATTTCAAGTGAAGCATGATGCTTTTCAAGTAGATTTAGGATACACAAAATGGATTGAAAATTTCTCTGTTTGAAATGATATATGTACTGGAAAGCATGGACACTAATTTACTGCAAAAACTAGCAAAGCAGAAAGGAGAAAAATATAGGTAAAGCAAACAAAGATAGAGGTTGAAAGAGATGAATAGGCCAAAGAGAAAATGCCTTTGAGAAACAGCGCTCTGAATCAGGAAGACACATTGTACACAGCTGAAAGAAACGCGTGTTAGGGGATGGCATCACTGCTGCAGTGCACTTCCCAGGGCACTTCCAGGCCAGCAAAGCCACAAATTGTGCAAAAAGGAATTTTCTTTTTGGTTTCAGTTTTTTCCCTTTTTTTTTAAACTTAAAAAAAAAAAAAAAAAAAGAAAAGAAGTGGGGAGAGATATATTTGTGGTCTTATAAAAATAATTAATTCCTGTCTAGATGTTTTATTTTTATTGTTCTTGACCCTCCAGACTCAGGGTTAAGCAAGAGTGTTTTCAACAGCTAAGATTTGGGTGAAGAAATTTTACCTAAGCCACTGGCTGAAACTTCATGTGGACTTTATTCACCACTGATGGGGAATATTTCTGTGCACTAGAAATGAAAAGGCAAGGATCCTTCATTTCCAATATTTTAAATTTTAAAAACCTCTTTTATTTTGAATATATTGGCTTCTGAAAAGCAAACAATAGTAGATTCATGCTGTGATGAAAAGAAAATGTGTTCTTGACCTTTTCCTTGCCAAAGTGCTTGAGTTTAGAAGTGATCAAGGCCACACACAGAAAACCTCTACATTCACAAGGGAAGCAATCCTGCCTCTGCTATGGGAAAGTAACAGAAATGAATTAAAACCACCTCAAAGGGCTAGAAAAATCTATATTCCTGGCTGCTTTACTGCAGCAAACAGCACATTTCCTGCCTGACACATCTGAAACGCTCTGTGAAGTGTGGTGAGGAGGGAAGCCTTGCATAGGGATGCCTGGACCACCAGCAGGCACCACGTTTTAGCAGAAGAGGGAAAACTGTTGTGGGAAGGATAATGCCAGCAGCACTCTTAGCTGTGGCTTTTGTCTTGTCTTCTGTGCAGGGAGAGAGGGCAGGGCCTGAATTACCTTGTAGACTGTGGATGGCATGGGAAAGACAGCACAGAGGGGTCAAAGTTCCTCTGGTTTCCATTGGAAACCCAGAGTTCCTGTAGGAGAGGCAGTTCCTTGGAGGAGCAGGTCCTCCCCAGGCTGCCCTCCACCTGAGGCCATCCCACTACCCGTGGGGAATGCAGGAGCCATGATTCCCTCAGGGCAGCCCACAGAAGACAACCTCCCACTTCCCAAGTTTCCAGCCCTTGGCCCCACTGCTGCTGCAGGGCTGGCTTCTCCTGGGGCCATCCCACCTCACCCCAAGGCCACAATGCTTTTCTTCCTCTCCCTTTCACCCTCCACTGGCTGCTCTTCTCAGCTCTACTTCCAGACACTTTTAATCTGTTAGCATTCCCAGAGATCTTAAGCAATATTGTGCCTTTTAGAAGGAAAAAGAAAACTTCTATTTTATTTGGGAGACTGCTATTATTTTGATAAAGGAATCTAGTAATAAAATCACAGAATGGATTGGGTTGGAAGGGACTTTTAAAGGTCATCCCAGTCCAAGCCCCCTGTGATGGCAGAGACAACTTCAACCAGACCAGGCTGCCTCATCCTGGAACATTTCTGGAGATGAGGCATCCACAACTTCTCTGGACAAGTTGTTCCAGTGCCTCACCATCTTCACATTTCTTCCTAATATCTAATTTAAACCTACCCTCTTTCAGTTCAAAGCCATTGCCTCTTTTCCTATCATTGCATGCTCTTGTAAAAAGTCCCTTTCCAGGTCTCTTTAGGTGCTGGAAGCTGCTCTAAGCTCTCCCCAGAGCCTTCTCTTCTCCAGGCTGAACAACCCCAGCTCTCCCAGCCTGTCTTCACAGAAGAGGTGTTTCAGCCCTCTGAGTAACTTCATGGCCCTCCTCAGGTAACGAATCTTGTTGTGCAGGTGCATGTAGGGTGGAGGACTGCACCCTCTCCTGGGTACCTTCTGGAGGGGAAGAGTGCTCTCATCTCTTCCTCCAAACAATGTTTTGCCCAGGACTTCACTTATCCCGTTGTCCTGAGCGTGCTGGGAATAGAAGAACATTTGTTAATAATATTTATGGTGTGTTGTGCTCACAGGCCATACCACGTGCCAGGTCTGCACACATCTCAGCCAACACTAAGAGCCCAAAAGAGAAGACACAAGGAAGCAGGACACAAGACCCCTTGTTCTAGCATCTGTAGGAAGGATGCCTTCCTCCTCCAGCACTGAGCCACATTCCCCTGCCCAGGCGCTCACAGATTGTCCTGCAGGAAGGGAAGCCCTAGAGGAAAGCTTGGGGCACCAAGAAGCATTTGTGCAGATATTGATTACCTTGAGTGCTCCTAGTTTGGGGGAATGTTGCCAAAAATTGGGAGGCAGGAAAATTTACTCCTTGCATTTTGTTAATTGAAAAGAGAAAATGTGTTTTGTATCGCAGTTCTCAGACAAGCTTGATTTTCCCTGTCTTGTAAGGGCCTAAAACTTTCAATAAATTCCTGGAAGTATCCTCAAATTATGATAGCATTTGTAAAGACCCACTTCCTTTTTGTCTTTTCTTCCCTTCTTTGAGAGGAAAGTCTCGTGGCATTTGCAATGCAGAGATTATTTGTCAGAAAGGGCTAATTGTATTGCAGGCATCCAGCACTTATTCAGTACAGGATTTTTGTATCCATGCAGTCAATGAACTCTTCACAAAAGCCTCCCTTCATTTTAGGCTTCAGACATAACTCCGGGTATTTCTCTTCTAGAAGAGAATATTGCCTCTTTCTAGGCAATGCTAGAGCATTTTCTAGTATCAGCACTCTGTATCAGAAGAGCTTTAGTTGCCCCAGGCTAGTGAGTGGAGTTACCTTCAACATAATATAGTAATGGTGTTGTTGAGAGTGAAAATTACTGAATTAATCTGAGGCTGGTAAGCTGGGATTTTATTGTTGTTGATATTCAGGCAGTGAAAGAACTGCTTTGTTTTGTTTTGCTTCCTTTTTTTTTTTTTTCCCCAGAATTAGGACATTTGAAGATGACACTGCAGTTGTAATTCAGCTACTGAGACTTCTCCACTCTTTTCCTCTGAATGAAGAGTGCTCTCTGATGCTAGTTATGAATTAGTAGTGGGCCATGGAGGAAACACAGAGTGAGATGTACCCTGGTAGGATCAGGGATAACAGTCACAAGATGCAGCAAGGGACTTTCCAACCACATATTGGGGAAATGGGAAAACAGAAGTCTCAATGAGTGGGTCACATGCTGGAAACAGGTCCCAGGGTGCAGTCTCTGCAACCCTGAAGATTTGTTACACTTCACTGAGCAATGTCCCAGGCAACCTTGGGATCCCTGCGTAACTTTGAGGCTGGCTCTGGTTTGAATAGCAGATTGGATTACATGACACCTGCAGTAACCTAAATTTTTATTAGATTCAGTGGAATTTTGGATACATATTTCTTTTAATGGCATTGTTTCCCTCCTGATCCCACCCATATCCTATGAAAATCAAGTATTTAAAATAAAAATTTTCCCTTTCCTAAATAGCCTTAACCAGCCATGTTTATTCTTTTAATGACATAACCTCTCTCCACTTAAGGATGCCCATATCATATTCAGCTTTCATCTCGTTCTTCTGGGCAACAGCCATCTCTTTTTGATGTGCCTTTTTCAAGTTTTGGTGCCTCTGGGCACTACTGTAGCAATGAAAATGCATTTCTCCAGGCATGCCCCAAGGGGAGGACTGAATTTGTTGCTGAAGAGCACAGGAAGTTTTCACCAAATCTCCTGGTTCTTCTCATTCCCCATCAGGTCCTGTGCTCCCTGCACTACTGCAGCTGTGTTCCCACGCAAAACTTCAACCGTGGCCCTATGGAGTGCACATGAGGCAAAGGACCCCTAAATCCCCAGTGCCACAGAGCAAAAATGCTCAGATGCCTGAGAATCCCTGGGGGCTGACTCCACACCTTGGCCCTCACATGCACGAGGAGGACAGTCCTGCTTCAACATCCCTTTCTGGGACAGAATCAGAGAGAACAATTTTAACAACCAACTGGCACCAAAGCACGTTCAGGATCCCCCTCCTTCCCTCTGGCTCAGGGATGAGGGTGCAGCAGTCCCTGAGGGAGCAGGCTGTGGCCAAGCTCCTGCCAGCATTTCAGCCCGGACTGCTCATCTGTGTGGTATTTCAGGGCAGGGTTGGAGGGAGGCTGCATTCATTTTGGCCTGGGAAAAGCAGTCCAGAAGAAACAAAGGGAAATTCTTACAGTTGACCGTGTGGCTTTGAAATCAGCACAAAAAGTCGGGTTGCTAAGTAAGGGAGATCAAGGCGAGAGCAGAGTGTGAAGTGTTGATTGAGCCTCTCCTGTAACAAAGAGAAACAGCCTGTCAGTGCCAGCCAGGAATGCTTGAATCACCTGTACCTCAATGGAGCCAAAACACAGAAAGCATCCAACAGGCTGGAAAACGCCGTTAAAGGTATTTACGTATGCTCGCGTTTGGTTTGGTGAAACCTGCTCATGCCGATGTTCAAACTGAGTGCGCTGTGTGTGCAAGGCCACTTCCACCCAGCCATGACTCAACTGTTAGTACCGAAACAATCACAAAGGCTTTTTGCCCTTGGACATCTGTTGGGTGTTACCTGCCTTGGAACTGTACCTGTATTTTCCAAATGTCTCGCAAAAGCTTTGGCTCTCCTTCGAGAACGCGGCAGAAGGAGCTGCAAGGCGGGTGTTTGCCTTGGGTGGGAGCCTGGGCACATCTGCCCTGCAGCGCTCTGCTGGCCACTGCCCCAAACCCGCCTAGCTTCCAAGGGAACCAGCTCGGAAAAACCAGTTTGTCCCACATTTTCCAGAAGATGGAGCTCAAGAGTCTCCCATGTGAAATAGTAAAAGGTTGTCTGTGTCTGGGGAAGATAGACATTGCTCCTGGGGTGCTACCTGAATAATAATTTTGCAGCAAAAGGCTTAAAATATCTTCTTGTGAGAAAAGAAGCTATTTTCTTCTCCCCCTGCTCCCCAAAAGTGTGCCTAGAAATGATACTGAAACAGTGAATTTTAGTCTATGGTAAAAGATAAATGAAAAGAATAGTTTATTTGGGAGAGAATCAAAGTAGGAAGTAGACATTTTCTGAATTAATTTTGTGCCCTACCCCACCTTCCCCCACAACCTTTAATATTCTTACTGGCCAGAAACTGCATTCCCTGGAAAAAAAAACACAAGAAAACAAGGGGAAGATTCTTATTTTCTTGAGACTGAGCCCACCACTAAAAGTTGATTTCCAGAATGGATTAAAACATTTTCCAGGTGCTGCAAGAGGAATGACAGACAAGGCAGATTGAACCACCTCCTCAGGAGAGAACCATGCACGTACAAGAGGTCAGCAAGAATTTGCAGAGATTAACAACTAAAACCATCTGCACTCTGGAAAAAAATCAAACCCATACCATATATTGTGTGGGAAATCTATGCAGTAACACCAAAATCCCTGGGGGTCCTATTAGTCAGACCACAAGATAGCCATGAGAAAACAGTGAAAATGAAAATTATTGGCAGCTTGCTCACTTCAGGTCCACCATAGAGCAGTCTAGTATAGCTTTTGAAAGAAAAATATGAGGTAATTCTCTTTTAAGCTCTTTGGGCATTGGTAACAACTTCCTCCAAACCCAGATGGATTTTTATATCCAGTCTCAGCTGCCCAGTTCCATACTTTAATATACACACTCCCAATCTAACTGAGAAGATGTTGATGTAAAGTAGTAAATATTTATTTTTATGCTACTGTTGCAGTATCCATGTTCTATTCTATAACATATAAAGAAACATTCCTATAACTTAACTTTTTAAATAGTATTGATTTAAATAGTATTTAAATACATCTGAGTAAAGCTGAACTAATAAAAGTTGGAGTGAATTCTGCTCCTATAGAATATCTGAAGGCCAGATACTAAGAAGTTTGAAATCTCACAATGTCCATTTTGCAACTGTGAAAAATATGATCTATATATCTATAAATCCATAATGCCAAATAGGCTTCTTTTACTGCCTGGGGTTAGGAAATTCCCAGACTTATTAAGTCCTGTTTCCTTCCCACTGCTAGACTGAGAGAACGTAGAAGTCTCTGATAGGTCAGCTCTCAGGGATTTCTTTCCTCCAATTCCTTCTTCCTTTGGGTTTTCCCATTATAAAAGACCCAGTGCACCTGCCTGCTTTCCCTCTTGGAGGAGATGTGAGTGCACATTGCCAGGTCATGTCCAGCCTTTCATCCACCAGTATCCCCAGGGTTAACCAAGAGCATTACTCAGGCATGGCACAATCCCACTGTATGACTCTCTTTTCAGCAACATCACCCCTATAAATTTGATTGGAATCCCTCCCAGGTGAGCTTTGTGAGAATATCTTCGGACTCTTAATAAATATCTTTACAAGAAGGAGCTAATGGAAAAAATGAAACAGACATCAGCCATTTCTTTTAAAGGAGGAGTGCAGACACTGCTGCAGAAAAGAAATATCTGGGACTAAGGCAGCCAATTGTCCTCTGGAAGTTCTCTTTGCTCAAGGCTGCACACAGGGAAAGTCCCAAGTACTGACTGAGACAACCAACCTTTAGCTATTCAGTGCTGGTGAGCAGAGGCCCTTCTTTTTTGGTCAGAAGTGTCCTTTTCCATGTTTCAAGAACAATTGTTATGATGTACATTTATTATTGGACCTTTTATAGGCATCTATTTGATGTAAAGTCAGCTAAAGACAAATCAGTTTACTGACTTTTGTAATAAATGGTTATTACTTGACTTTGCTACTAACCTTTTTACGTCAAAATTGGTGTTGAAATTCAAGATTTTCAACAAACTTCTTAAATTTGCTGCTGGAGGCCAATTACTGTGAATTTATGCAGCGATCAGAGCAGAAGCAGACTATTCCTGAGATACTGCATAACCAGTGCACTTTCAGGAACACTGAGTAAAGATGATAAACAAGGCTGAAAGCAGAGAAAAGTCTGAGGATGATTTTGCCTGCTGAAAAGGGGTGTGGAAGGGGGAAAAAAGTAAAATGAAAGTATAATAAAGTGAGATTTAGTGAATTCTTCTTTTGTAACAATGATAAAATGGACAAGACATATATATCAATTATCAAAGAAAAAATTAAGCCTCAGACTACACTGAATCAGACACTGAGAACTTGGAAAGCAAATTAGGTGAAGAAAACTTTGCTTTTGTCTAGTTGGAAAAAGATTTGTGTCAGATATTTATTAAAGCACAGACTCAGCATTCTGCCCTAGTTATGTGGAACTGAACCTCCCTCCACTACCTAAACCAGCAGAGATAAACGTATTCCTGAGATTTGAAAACAAAGGTAAAACCAGATTCTGCCAGAGACTTGACCATCTTCACCTAGTGCTAGTAGAGAGGTATGGAATGAACATACTTTTCCCTGTAATCCACAGGTTTTTGTTGAAGTCCAGCCACTAAAGTGTTAATTACATGCCCAAAAAAGTGGCATATTAGACCTATGGGGGCAACTGTGTTGAAGTGGGTAAAGATAAAACATTATTTAATGCTCTGTGATAGCTTGTCCTTTGCAGGAGCTTGCAGCTGCCCATGCCTTTCACACAGCTAAGGACAACGACTCCTGTTCTTTAACCGTACTTCTTTAGTTTCATTTTTTCCCTCTTTTTTTTTGTCCTTTTGCTTTTACAGTAAAACTTATGTGGTTTGCTCAATGGCACCCAAATTGATAATCTGTGATACAGACAAACAGATAGATAGATTCTTAACACCAGATATGACAAGCCTTGAGATGGACACATGCAGTAACTCTGCCTGCTCGGTGAAGACCACAAACTCTTCACTCACACGTTGTGCTGGGGGGCATGGGGGTCAGAAGAGCAATATCTTGGACTAACTGTCTCAGAAACTACTCCAAATTTCCTGTTAGTGTGTTCAACATGACAGATAGCTTCTCTCCTTTTCAAAATGATGACCTATTTTTCTACTGTCACTGCAGAACACATTATCATAAACTACAGTTTTCAAATTTATTGCTCTGGACCCTAGAACCATTATTTATAAGAATTATAAGGTTGTCTACATGTTTTATTTTTAGCATTAAACATGACTGAAGCTTAGAATGAGCTATTTTCCATTCTTACCTTATTTTGTAGGCCAGAAGTGCTGTGTGTGGGTGTCAAAATACAAAAGGTTTCAGAGTTTTCAAAATTATAGCATTTTCCAAACTATTTCCAACATTAGGCTTTGAAATAAAGTGGAATACCACTTCACATGCATTTATTTTCTTTCTTAAAATATAAAATTAAAATAATATCTGCTTGCAGGGTGAAATAGCTGTAGACTAGGTCTTTAGGTTGGGAAAGACCTGAATACTACAGCAAACCAGTAATTTACTGTACAAAAAATGTACTGTACAAAAAATGTTTTCAAAACAGTCTTTGAAAGAAGTGTGGCATTTGAGCCATGCATCTTCATATTCTTGAAGTATCCAAACAGCCTCACCTCTGTCTTTTTTGCAAGGTCAAGCTCTTTTTTCTCTCCCTCAGATATGTTTGCCTGTCATTTGGATACGTGTTCTTCCCTTGCAGGGAAAGAGCTCTCCCAATGGATGACCTCCGGACCAGAGAAAACTTGGCTTGGAATTTGTCTTCATTTGCTGGCAACTAATATTAAAAGAAAGCCTGGAGGATGAGCCTTGTTATTTTCTTGGGAGGAAGTGGAGAAGGAAATATCTAACTCCAATATCTAACTTTGTCCGAGGAGTGTTCTTAGAAAGAAAAAATCTTCTCTAGTTCAGTGTGTGCATTTTACAGCAGTGAGTCAAAGCTGGCTGGGAGGCTTCCTCTGCAGCCAGAGAGAGTTTTACACCGATGGGATGTGGCATCTTTTGGAAGTGCCTGAGTATCCATACACGTGATGACTAGAGAAGGAGCCTGCTAACTACAAGTAGGTAAGACAATGTCTTCCTCTGCCCTCAAGGTAAGTGAGGCTTGTCTGTAAAGGAACAGCAGTAAACAGGATTTCTCCCGCAAATACTGTTTCTGTGAGTGAATAAATGAAAGAAGTGTTTCAAGATCAATTCTCTGGAGACAGAATTAGGAAAAGTTCAAACCAAGTGCTTCATGGTCACTGACAGGTATTTTGTTCTTGGTTGCTGATCAATATTGTGACCAGGTCAGACAAAGGCAACACGTCACTGATAGTCTTAGGCTATTGTTCACTTCTCTCTCACTGAGCACTCCCACAAATCTGTTTTCTGTATGTTTTACCAGAAATCTGGGGCTACAGAAACATCCCAGATTTACTCTGGATTTGTGAACCATGCCGCTCTTAAGTGTCTACATTTTGACACAGAGGCCGTGAAAACTTTTCATTTGACATTTAACAAATTTCTTCCCTGAGGAACTGTAAAATTTTAAAAAGTGTTCCCAAAACTATGGTTTTAATAAACCAAAGAGTCCTTCAAATGGATCCTGTACACTGCAACATGTTAATTGTATCTTTATCCTCCTTTGTACTCCTGTCCTGCCATGGAAAATTACACTTCTAATTGTTCTTCTGTGTGCCACACTTTGACAGCATGTTTTGCTGATAGCAGACTTCTTTAGCTAAAGTTAACAGTTGAAGAGTAGTAAAATATCTGGAACCCGCAGACATCCTGCATTTATAAAATTTTAGAAACATTTCACATTTGTCTCTATTGTACAAATGCTTGAGTAAACACAATATATCTGTGCTAAGAAGGGTTCATATTCTCCAGAACACAATCTGACATTTACTCCCATTTATTTTGAAATGCAAATGAATCTAGTTTATTCAGGATTCTTTTGCAGCTTACCGTCTTATTAGCGATCATGCTGATAACTTGAATTTCTGAAATGTTGTTGCTAAGCAATGCAACTTCAGGCATGTAACGAGGCTTTCCAGTGGCTACTTGAAGATGAAGAAAATTATCTCAGCTTCACAGGTTGTTTGATCATCAACCACATTATAATGGTTGGATGATAAATAAGTTTTCAGCTTACCCTCATTCTCCTGCAAATAATTTATTTTTGTATGGTAACTGAAGATCATACAGTATCAAGAAGAAAGTTGCGTATTTTGGTATGCAAAAGCAGAACCAAAGAACTTGTGTAGTTCCTTTGTGTAACTTTCTATAAAAAGAAAATTCCTTCTTGCAGCTCATTACTTCAGGGAACAGTAGAGGACAATTAGGATTCAAAGTTGTCCCAGCAGGACCCTTCCCCACACAAGGTGCTGCTGCCCCTTTTCCCCTTGCAGTGCAGATCTGTTGGTGGGACCTGACTGAGGACACCCTCCAGCTGTGACAGGGCCAGGCAGCTGTGCTGGGCTGCGTGCTGGGGCAAGTCTTCTTGCACAGGCTTTGTTCTTGGGAAGCCAAAATCATACATGGAACCAGGAAGGTTAAATTCCTCTGACGTGGCCCAGCCTGGAGCTCCCCAGTGCATCCAGGCAGCTCCATAACCCGGGAGTACCAGCTGGAGTCTGGCTATTCTTGAATCATCTTCCTATAATTTTTCTGCATCACTGCAAAATCCAGTCACTTAAGCCTACTGTCAAGAAGCTGACATTCCCCCTTTTCTATGGGATAATCCTGGAGCTCTTCCTTTTCTTTTCCCCTCCACTGTAGACATTATAACACCTGCAGCTGAAGTACATGGGAACCACATCCTGAACAGCTAACCTACTGCTTGAGGGAAAGAAGGTCCACCCTGACCTTCATCTCCCAGTGCCTCAACTCTCCATCCACCAAAAGAGGCAGTATCCACAAGTGCAACCAAACCAGCACCTGAAGTATTCAGAAGTAGTAATAAGTCTAAAGAAAAGGCCAGGGGAAAATAGACAAATCTTCATTCAGAACTGGTTTAAAAAGTCTGCAATAGACAAGGCCTGGGGCTACAAACAGAAGAAAAAAGGAAATAAAATAAAATGTTGGCCTCCTGCTCAAAAAGTGCCTTACCTGGTCCCATGCACTCCACACTGCAGCAGACCAAGTGAGAAAGGTTGTATAAGACTGTGCCACAAGAGTCACGCAAGTGGATTGAATTCAAGTTGTTCAAATAACTGTCACATTGTCTCTTCAGTGCCTTGTTTTTGCAGATTAATATTTTTGAAGTAGGTGGGTGTTTTGTATATTTCCATGGTATTGGTGTACAGGGCTTTCCTTGAGGAATCTTGCTAGAATAAAGATGGCTCCTACTACTGAAAGCTGCTTTTGCAAAATTACAGAGCAGTCTTACATTGAAAAATTAAAAGTGTAATGTAAGATTATGCAATTTCTTGCCTTGAAGGATTTATTTTTATATACTTTTTCCCCTGAACCTGTCAATGTTCAGAGTGAGGCAGTAGTTTTAGAGTAGTCACCCACCCAGCCAAGACACATTTTTTCTGTGGGTGAAGGAGTGATATTTTTCTGTCCTCATCAAGACAATTTTTTTTGCTGTTTAACAATTAAAATCTTAAGGATTTAATCCTGGAAAAGAGAACATTTTAAAGGTTGTGGGTTTGAGCATCTTTGATTTCATTTCTGGCCAAAAAGCCACTAAATCCGTACTTACAGTGTGTAGACACGAACCTAATCTAAACATCAGAATAATTTCCTTACCTGTGGACAAGCAAGCCTTAAAACTCATGCAGCCAAACATTTGTATTATATTCAGTGCACTGTTCTTGTCACTGCTAAATGTTTGTGCTCCAGGAGAGATTTCTGTTCATTTTGCTCCTGCATGTTCTATAGATGCCACTGACAGTCAGTAGGTGCATTGTTGGCTGCATCTCATTACAATCACAGCCAGCTATGTTGAATCATATTCAGAAGGGAAAGCATGTGGGGAAAGGTGAGACGATGAGAAGATTTTTTACTTTTAAGGAAGGAGGAGAAATTGGAAATTTAAAAAAACAGACACCTAAAGCTTAATACAGGGCTGGTCATGTAGCAGCACAGGATATTCTCATGCACATCAACCTGGCATGAAAGCACATATCCCTTCTTTCCTGTGCTGAGAAAGCCAAGAGAAGAGACGGGCTCTGAGCTTCTGTGGAGAATGTCACCCCAGGTAGGCAGCACACCTCGTATTTCAGCCCCGCAGCATCAGCGCTCGGCAAGGAGCTCAGCGGCTTTGATCCTCATAATGATTTTTGTCTTATCGCTGCTGTTTGCTGCTGCAGGAGCAGTCAGGTTTTATTGGTTTGTGCAGTTCTCTTCCTCAGTGGCACACATGGTCTGTGGCTATCTGAGTAGGGGATTTATTTTCTGTGTCTGTGATAAAATGTTTTCAGTTAAGTCATTAATCTTTTAGACTGACATTTAACCCTATGCGGGCCTAGCATTTCAGCAGCTGGAATCCTCTGCATGAAAAGCCTGGCTAATTAATATCCTCCATTTCCAGTCAATTAGGAGGAATATATTTTCTAACACAGAAATAGCGCTGTCAAAAGAAAAAAGATACAACAACTAACATTCAGTGAGAATAATTTGATAATGTAATCAAAGATTCTCTCTAGCGTGGCAGTTAAAATTAAACATTGTGAACAGTGCATAATGTTCCCATCTCTTAACAAGTTCATAAATACTTTAACCCTTAGCAGCCTGGATAATTCCAGCATGTTAAGCTTGTTGGACATGGTTGAGCCACACACACAAATACGTATACACGCACACACAGACAGGGAAAAAGCAATGCATCTTAAAAATAAAAATCTTCTTCTGTACTGTTTTACACTTTAACAGTTTTTTCAATTTTTACATTGTTTTCTATCCTGTTTTACTCTTGGTTTTTACTTTCACTACCAGCACCTCTGTGTGCTGCTCTGCTCAGGCAGCCCAGCCCATGCTTCGGGAGCTCTGGCAGGCAGCAGTGAAGGAGATGGGCCAGGGAAGGCAATTGGGTGTTAGGAGGATGTTGGTCCCCAAGCTGGAGGCTACCCTGGGGCCAGCTACAGGGTTAATGGGGAGTGGAATATGCAGAGAAATGTAGGAGAGGAGCCTGAGGAAAGAAAAGGATCCATAGCAGCCTGAGGACTGAGCTTAGTGATCTGTGTCCTGATCCTCCTGGGCCACACAAATGATTCCTCTGCGCCATATGGGAGGGAGCGACTTAAGTGGTTCAGGCAGGTCTTGCTGGGGGCTCCTCATTCATGAGGAAGCTGATCAAAGGAGTCAGCCAAAAGGCTTCTAAACTTGGGGTGAACAAGAGGATTTGTATTGCTTGTGCCACCTTCAAGGTCACTGATTTCATTACGAGGTCAAGCTCATGACAATGATCAGTCCTCACTGTGTGAATGCCAAAGGCTGGATGAGAGAAAGTTTAGCTTCTGGTCCTCTTGTGAATGGACAGAAATGCTTTTTAGCCATTGTAATTCAAGAATCCTCAGTCAAGAAGGAGCCGGTGCCTCTAGAAATAAGATTAACAACTAGTGAACTTCACAAGAGGGCTTGAGGATTGATTAATACACTGGGACTGCTCGATAGCATACAAGTGCTACATATCAACCTACCCAGGGAACTGCATGAGATTAGAGCATGAGCCCATGATCCTCAGATATACAGTCTTTGTTGAAGTGTTACATGCTAGACCTTGTAATAGAGTGATTGCAGGTGAAGATGCACGGAGGGATAGTGACCAAGGTGAGGAAAGTAAAGCCCCCAACATTTAAACACAGAAAACTTTCAGCTAAGGAATAGTATTATATGTGTTTGTATGTGTGTATTTCCTTTTGCATAAGTAATTGATAGCTCATTAACAACCCATTAGAGTGAAAACTCCTGGGATAAAGAGCATGCTTGCTGTTTGTATTTGAAAAGCTAATGTAAATAGAAGAAGGAAAACAATTTTGGAGTCTGACATAGTTGACTATGTGTAGCAGGATCTTTCTCTGGCTTCCAGCTGCTATGATCAGCTGACCTCAGGGAGACAGGGAGTTTCCATCCTGACCAGAGGAGCTCCAGCTCTACTAGGTCTGTAACTTTTCTGCAGTAGGATTTTTAATGGTTTGCAGTATCATGTCCTTTCTGCACCTCAAGGGTTCTGATCTTCACAACGGCATAAAATGGTCAAATGGTTTTCTTCTGGCTGAAAACCTAAGGGCTGGTAGAAGGAAAAGAAATTCCCAGCCAGAGACATTCAATATTTCAAGTCCAGACATGAAGGGGAACCACAAGCCCTGTTGTACAAGGCTTGGAGAGGGTTAGGGGCTAAGGAAACAGCAGCCTGGACCCAGAGCACCTCGTGATAATCTTGTCAGCAGGAGGCTGCTCAAGGCTGACAGAAAGAAAATGCTGATCAGTGAGCAACCTCACTTTGGCAGGCAGTGCTATCCACAGGTCAGTGCCTAGCAGTGTATAAAATTCTTTACCAACATTTGTCCAAAGGGCTGAGCAAGGTTGCTGCCTGTCAGTGGAATGGCTACTCCCCTCTTGCCAAGGGTTTGGCACAGTCACTAAGGAAATGCAAGATTCGGCTCCAAGTTGCACCATGCACCATCCATTTCATCCAGTAACATGAGCTTTGAAAAAATGCAGGGTGAAGGAATCAAACTCAGCTTCCCGCTCTCCACCCTCCCAATGTCCAAATGATGGACTGTCACTATCCCCTCTCTTCTCTTGACCCAGCTCTAGGCATCTTGTCCATGAACGAGTGCAGAGAATGTGAGTGCCTTCACAAATGCAGCTCTCAAAAGATACTGGGATAAATACCATACATTTTCCAGAAAAAAATAATTCTGTGCAGTTATACATCTGACCAACCACAGTATCTCATTTGAAAAACATTGATAAATGAACAAGAAAATAATGCTGATCCAGGGCCAAAAGTGGTTTCTTAGCTCTTATGTTTATTTCACAGCAGATCAGGGAATTAGGGGAAGACTGATGGAAGAAAAACCAGAAGTGTGTACCTTGAAATATGTCAGACAGAAGTTTTGTTTGTAATGTCTTGGAATAAGAAAGATCACCATGTCTTCCACTTTTCTAGCATGTAAATAGTTTTCAGATTTTAGCATAAATAAATTTTGCATAAATGGAATCTTTTATTTGGCACTGAATATGTAAGACAGACAAGACATTTAAAAATTATGGGGAAATTATTCATTTCCTCTGACAATTCCTAAAATCAAAGGCATGTATTTTGGAATAATACATACTAACTAGGAAAATAATTTTTAAAAAGTCTTTCACAAACGTTACCAAATTAAATATAACCTTCAATGCTGTTTCTGAAACATATATTGTCTTATCAGAGGCTCCCTGTGTTCAAATGATTCTGTTGTGTTCCTTTTACATCATAGCAATGACAATGAAATAGTCAATGACTGCAAAATACACATTTATGCAGGAGAAATAGGTGCATCAACACTTTCTTCTGAGTCTTTAAATGCTCCTTATCATTGTATTTAGCAGACAAAAGCAACATCTCATCCATAACATGGGAAACTTAACAAAAGGCAAGCAGATACCATTGTTACTTGATCCTGTAAAATATTCAAACGGAAACAACAAGTTGCAGGTGAAGTAAGGAAAATAATCTTAATTTTAAAAAGAAAAAGAATGTTATTTTTGACAACTGGACCAAACCTAGCAGCGCATTTATTTTGCGAGGAGCTGTGACAGGGCAGAATGGAAAAGGTCAGTGTGGAGCCCAGATTGCCTGCAACCACTGAACAGCAGCATTGTCTGGGGAGGACTGAGCTGAGTGCAGCACGACAGGCGTGTCGGAGCCTGAAGCAAGGCCACAGAGACCAGCCAGCCACGGGCAGCCCCTGGCTCTGGAGCCTGAGCAGGGCTGCAGGCACATGAGGAGCTCAGCCTGCACCATCCTGCAGCTGTGTTACAGGCCCAAGGGCAAGAAGGGCCCTTCCTCCCCCAAACACAGATATTTCTTTTGAAACTGTGAAAGATAAATACAGAATTATTAATGTTAAAGCCTGCAGACTGTGGGGAAAGTCTGAGGGCATCTACCCTGGAAGGCTAACTAGCCCTGGAGACTTCTTAAAGTCTTAAACAGATGTGGCTGCTTTGCAGCTGTGTGCTGGCTCCGAAGACGCAAGGAACACAGATTTTGAATCTCACCCCTCTCCAGGCTAAGAGGTTTTTTTCTTTTCTGAAGCTTTCCTTCTGTTATACTGACCACTTTTCTCAGTTCAGAGTTTCAGTACAGATTTCATATTAAGCTAAGATCATCACCAGCAAAAGCATTTGCTGAGTGCCTGGAATTAGTCAGAAATTCCCCTTTCATCATGAGTGATTCCACATCCATCCATTATTCAACCATCTTCTCAGATCAGTTTTAACCCCAGAGAGAAGCCAGATGAGACAGACCACCACTCTGATCAAGACTGAAAATTCTGGTAGTCTTTCTAGCTGTGTTAATACTCTACAAATCACACAGGCTGTTTTTTTTTTTTTTTTTAAGGTATTTAGGCCCCTAACTTACACTGCAATAAATTTAAATATCTTTGAATAAATTCTTATGCAAGAAACTCATATTAGGGAAAGAATGCTTGTCCTTCTCACTTAAAATGAAATAAAAGATCTAAAGTCTGCTAATGAGCAGTGATATTCTTGAGTGCCAATTTAAATGGAAAAAATTGCTTTCATTATGCAGATTTTGATGCTGGCCATGTCATGACACTACTTCCTCCAGAGGATTAATTTAAGTCCAGTAAAGCAGAAAAGAATCCCCTTGAAAGTGATGAAGTGAACAAGAAGTGAAATTGATTTATGCAAAATAAGAAAGTCCTGAAAGTGTTGTAGATTATGCAAATGATTAAAAAAAAAAAAGAACAGGAATAAAGTAATTTGAAATTTGGAGGGGAAAAAATCAAATTACATTATACAAGAAACAGTAACTCTTCAGTTAAAGGTCTTTTTATTTGATTTTGTAAATGGAATAAGTTAATAATAACTTTAAAAGAAATTAAGAATGCAATGCATATTAAAATGAGCCCAAATCTTGCCTGGGACTAGACCTTTGCCAACTCCTGTGACAGAAATATTGAATAAGAACACCCATGTGCGGTTATTTTTAAATAGCATCACTGCCTGCTGGCAGCTCGAATTGCAGTGCTTTAGAGAGTACAGAAAGAGAAATCTGATTAGTATCTAGTACAAGGTGCAAGTTCAGGCTCATTAGCCAGTGGTGATGAAAGCATTAACGCCCTTCAAGGGGCGCGTTTACTCTGAACACATTCGCTCATTAGAAGGACCAAGGTCTCTTTTTTCACAATGCATCTGAGCTGTGAAAAAGTTTAAGGAAACTCTTTACTTTATCAGGAGCTTTGTCTCCTCATGCTGAAAACCAAAGGGAGGTCCCAGGGCACGATCACCGGCGATGGGATTGAATTCTCTTGGCATTGCCTCTTACAGGGCAGCTGTCTCCACGTGTCAGTAAGGTTTTCACTAAGGTACAAAGAGAGGAACTGGAACTTCCAATTACTTGAGATGAACTCAGTAAAAATGCCCCGTGTAGAAAGAGAAGACTCATTGCTATGAGCCAAAGAGTGGTTTAGATGACCAGTTTGCAGAGAATTGTCCACATTAGCCTTGGCCAGAGGAGTCACAGCCCTTCTGCCTGGCACAGAGTAATTGCCACTTTAGTCCAGCCACAGGTACAGTAGATGTTATTTTCCTGTGGATCAAGCCAACATTTAAAGCCAACAGGAATGGCAACCTCCTATTCCATCCTGAGCTATGCAGCCTTCTACAGCATCCAGTCATAGAGGTAGAAGAAATGAGAGAAGTAATTTGAAAGTGGACCCTTCAAACCTTATTAGAGACAGTCAGAAGTTTCTGGTCTGTAGCAACAGAAATGCCACCAGTAATTGCACACATTTGAAGGAAACTTTTGCCCCAAGACACTTGCCATCTTTGATGTAGGATCAAGGCTGGATAGCAAAACAGACAATTAGTTGCTCATAGAGCATATCCTTGTTCTTGTCCTCATTCTCCTTCAAATAAGGGGATTTGCTTCCAGACCCACTTGAGCTGACTACCCTTTTCCTCCTTGTCTTCCAGAAAAGAGTTCAAAATTTATCAGCAAAAGTGTGGCCATATAAAAGGCTTTCTTAATTCTTAGTCTCAACAAATTTAGCCAAACTATTGTGTTAGTTTTCTGGCACATGGTGGAGTAGTTGTACACATGGAAGACATGCAAAACAAAGGAATTGTTCCATGTTCTTTCAAAGCTGCTTAAAATTTCTTCCCACTCTGCAGCCTATTATTGTTCAGAGAAATGCGACACACTGACACCTCTTGCATGAATACTTGTGCACAGCTTTATTAGCCTGGTACAAGTATTCCTACAGAAACACTAAGTTGTAAAGAGGGTCAAAATACAGATACATTTTCCCAGTGAAAGTTTAAAGAAAAACAGAGATTGCAGTCCATGCTTCAAGAAAGAAATGATTTTTTTTTTTTTTAAAATTAACCCTCTCTTTCACAAGCTTCTAATGTCTTTGATTACAAAATCTTCTCTTCAGACATGATGAACTGCCAAGCCATTGTGTTATTGTTGGGAAAGACGCTGTCTTCATCAGCTTTGTCAGCATTTGGTTTTGTGAGTTCCATTATACATGGCAAAAAAAAAAAATACACTGCGCAGGGAAAGATGCATATGTATGCAATTCAAAATCCCTCTACTATGCTGCACTAAAAAAGGGGGATTCTGATAGTCAAGCAAATGATCCTATCTGTATCTTTCATCCTTCTGATCTCCTATTAACTGTGCATGGAATATGTTGAGGTGTTTTATTATTTTGGGGAATATTAGTTTACTATAAAGTTACATATTACTTAATTGTCACCAGCTGCATTTCTACAAAGATGGTGACTTTGTGGGAATTATCACAACAAGCAGTTACTCCAATAAGAGATTTCTAATGAAAGGAAATTATACTGATTATTAATGAGTTCCAAATGAATTCAAGTCCCATGGTAAGGGTAAGCTTAAAATAGCACATGCAAAAAATACTGCAATGGAAAACTGTTGATCTGATCAGAGGTGTATTGAAATGTAGCTTCAAAAGAGTAATCAGACAGAACTGAGCCAATTTTACTTGCAAAAGTAATTATTTTGCTTATGTCATACTCACCTCTCAAAACTGTTCAAAAAAGAACCTCATGCTTCACCAATCCATGGATTTTTGTACCTTCTCAAGAGATAAATGCAAAATAAAAAGAAAAGAAAAATAAAAAAAGGAAAAAAGAGTGTTGCATACTCAGAAGAGGAGAAAAAGGAGTGAGAGAGGAGTAACAGACACTGATCATTCCCAAAATGTGTTAAAACTAAAGAAAGGAGGTGTGGTTTGGAGAAGGTTGGTTATGCGTCGAAGCACCCCAGTGAAGCCTGAAGATAAATGCAATGTACTGTGAGTACAATGCCTTGTTATAAAGAAACCGGTGCCTTTGTTTGCCATACTGTATTGTAGGCACTCAGAGGAGGCAAAGGCAAAGGAAATAAACTGTTAAATGTGGTCACATAATGTTTTGAGCAGAAGAAATACTAGTTTTCTATCCTGGAAGGCAAGTTCTGACATTTTAAGATTTGCATGGCTGGCAGCCCCAGGTACTACTGGTACAGTCCATCCTATGGTATGGAGGTGAGCCACCAAAACTACAGAAACAATTTTGGCCAAAGTAAAGCTGAAATTTCTGGTACTCAGAATTTCTTTTTCAGTGTGAAATGAATTTCTGCTGCCTCTGTTTTCTATGCTGGGCTGTGTGAGCTGTGCTGCCTTCAGCAACAATCACTCCCCTAGGCAGGATGCACCATACCACTTCAAGTGCCAGGAGCCCTCCATCCCCCGACCCCCACCTCCACAAAAAGCTGCCAAGGAAGATTTGACAACTCACAAGTGAAGTTACATAGAGGGAAGGAAAACTAAGTTTACCAGAGTGTAAGCAGAAGTGCCTCCATAACACCTTTCCACCTGTGGCCATGCTCCATTAAGCTCCACTGAGATGGGCAAGGAGTGAGATGCATCTCTGCCCATGGGTCTCTAGATTTTATATGTTTTTCTTTGTGAGGTTCTTCCAGAGAAAGTGGATTGTGCTGTTTCTCTGGTCCCCCTCTATGGAAAAAGGCTGTTTGAAGAAAACAGCCGAAACCAAGGGTGGTGAACTTGGTAGGCCAAGAGTCCTCCTCTGACTCAGTTGGGCTCCAGGTACCACGTGGACTTAAACCGAGTAAAGGCACACCAGGGACAAGGCAGATTACTGTGGGGTTTGGCATCATGAATAATTCATTACTGAGCAGATCCCTTGAACATTCCCTTTCTCCTCTTTTTTCTTGCCACTCCTGAGTTACTCATCCAGTAAGCAGCCACATGAGGCAGGCAAACCTTTGGACACACAGCCACTGTGCAGATTATAGACAAAATTGGCAGCTGGTATGTTAGGTTGCTAAAGACTGCCTTAATCTGTTGGTGATGTAAGTATTCCCACCTAAGAGTGTTGTGTCAGTAAACTTAATCAGTAATTAGCAGAGTGCATAACCTTTATTTCTGCTGGCATTCACAATCTGAATTCTAATGGCTTATGAAATATAGGTATGTCCCTTCCTTTTATAGAAAAGGATATTTCCAGTTTGTCATTCCTACTCAGTCTCCTTGAAGTTGTGGGATTCCAAAATCAAGCAGATAAGTTTTCTGCAAGAAAGCCCCATCTTCCAGTGATTTTTAAATATATACTAACATTATATTTCATTTCATTATGGTAGCTCATCCTCTCAGTATTACATGAAATTCTGAGGAGGAATACTTGTGCTCAATAGCATTACAACTCCAGATATCCCATGGGGGATCAGATAGTTTTAAATGTTAGGAATTTTGGAAATGCTGAGAATCTCAGATTTCTAAAGCAATATATGTCAGGACACGTAGCTAACCAATAACGATGGATGAATACAATAAACTCTCCAGAGAGCAATGGAGTACTAAAACACATTTTAATTTGAAACCAACAGCAGCATCTTTTCTCACTCCCTGACAGATAAACAAGGTATCTGGGTTACATTTCCTTGTTGTGTTGACCTGCCTCTCTGGAATTCTGTGTAGTGCTTAACAGGCTGGCATGGCTTATGCTACTGCAGGAATAGTGTGACCTTCCTCTTCTTCAGAAGGGCACTGGGCTGAGGTTAAGACTTGCTCTTGGTTGTGCACAGTTGCTGGGACTGCCTTTCATGTGGTCATCCCTAATGCATCCATCTCCTTTTGCACTTCATGGCACTACTGAAGTAATTAGCTGATAAAGTAAGCTGAGAGACACAAGCCTGCAAGTTTCTTGGTCTTTATCAATCCTTTTTGACACAGGGAGTGTGTGTGGCTGTCATTGACATTTTTGCAATTCCAGTGCCTGAACAGAGGAACTCATGCCATTTCAGGCACATAAAAGATCTGCATGAGGCTGAGAGCCATGGCACAAAACCTGCCACACAGCTTGGACCAGCACCTGGGGACTGTGTGATGCTTTACAGCATTTGAGACAGCCCTGCATGGCTACAGTTAAGTCACGAGAATCGCACCCTCAGAGTAAAACTTGGAAAAGACAAGATTTTGCAAATATAAAACATAAGTCCTAATATTTCAGTCATAATTGCTCTCCCTTTGTTTTCCCACATTCCAACGCATAGTCTCAATTTATTCCTCTGGATATTCTCTGATTCAGTATCAGTGGGGAAAACTGCGGGTAGTCAAAGACAAATTGAATATCTGCTTTGTGCTTGATAATTACTTTTTGAAGAAAAAATTATCTCACATAAGGAGAAAGAAGAACTAGCCTAAGAATCTGATACTCCTGATGTCTGTTTCCCAGTTAGAGTTAGTAGATATTTTGCAGTTACTTGTTCTTTTATATATACATATATACGTGTGTGTGTGTTTCATGTTTTTCTTAAACCATGCTTCTATTAGTAACTTTTAAAAAGTTAACTTCTTTTTGCCATTTGTCTGTCTTTTATTGCTGAACATTAAATACTACTAGTAGTATTCTTATAAGTGATTTATTGTTTGATGTCAACCGTTTATTTTTTCTTTGGGAAAATAAGCTTTTTCATAGCTATTTTAGAAGCTTAAATTAACCAGAACGACCAGTGATTTTGAGAAATAAAAGAAAGAGTCAGAAGGAAATTGCTGTGATGAAAGGAAGAGAATAAGAAATAGGAAGGAGACTGAAAGAAAGGAGAGGAAGTTGGGGTGCAGTTTAGGCAATATTTATAAAACACCTGTGTTCTGTCACAGTCTTGCTTCTACCAAATGCTATTTTGACAAGTAATAAAATGTAAGAAGGGTATGGAGGTCTGGCTTCAGCTCTCGTGTTCATAAGGTATGCAACTCTTTTTTAAAGAAAAGATAGAAATGTCAGTGTTCCTATATTTGGGAAAAATGAGAAACAACAAGGTGACTTGTCACAAGATCTGTCATTACTATATCTTGTGTGTATTTACATTACTATATCTTGTGCAAGCTAGTTTTGAGCTTTGTGTCCATTTTGTGATCAGCTCACAGAGATGCACATCTGCTCCACAGGTGGACATTGCTGTTATTTTTAAGCATCCTCAGAAAAGATGGAATCAGCTGGAGACAGTTCAGAGGAGAGAGCGTGAACGGGCAGAGAAAACAGGAACATCTCATTTGGCCTGGCTGATCCAGACTTGTTGGCAGCTGGGCTGGGCTGTGCTACACACAGGGAAACCACAGGCTGAGGGGAGCAGCATCTCCTCATGGCTGGGCAATTGCAAGGCCAAGGCTGGAGCACTGTGTCCCCCAGTATGAGAGAGAGATTGACAAACAGGAGAGGATTGTCAGGGATGGTCAGGGAAGCCTTTACCAAGTGAAGAAAGGCTTGAGAGGACTTTTATTTGCTAAGAACCAGCCATTATCGCAAGACAGGTAACTAGTAAGCTATAGAACTAAAATTACAGATGGTTAAATGGGTGCTTTAAAGACTTCTAGATGGCTCTAAAGCAGGAAGGCCTTGGAGTCTGAGCGCCATCCCTTCCCCCTTGCTCCTGTGCAAAGCCACCACAACGCACATGACTCAGGCTGCAGACGTTTTCTGTCCACGCAGCACAGAGTCAGTGATGTTCCTTACTGCCTGAACACAGGAATACGGCAAGGTGAAGGTGGCTCTTTGCCATCACTTTCCCACACTTGTATTGCCAGGGCTGGTTTCCTCAGTGAGGGACAGCTCCTCCCAAAGGGGCATGAGCTGGGACCCGTGGGTGACCTGAGAGCGCAGGCCATGCCCTCTCCAGTGGATGCTGTCCCACAGGCTCTGCCTGTGCTGGGCAGAGACAATGGCCCCTGACTTGGGAAGTGATAAGGGCCAAGGAGCATCCAGGAGCTCCCGTCAGGAGCTGAAGGAGAGGACGCAGGAGACCGGATGAGAGACAAGGCTGAGAGGTACGACCGAGGGATCCCAACACAGAGACAGCACCGCTGTGGTGCCAGTGGGGCAGGGCCTGGCCCTAGGCTGGGCTGAAATGGGGCTTCTGGCCCCAGGGGGATCCAGCAAAGGCTGGGCAGGAGCAGTAGGGCCCCTGGTGCCCTCAGGGCCCTGACATTTGTGTAGCCATTTCCCTGTGAAGAGAAGAAAGTATGAAAGCTGTCCAGTAGTTGCTCAGAGTGTGACATTGCTTCAGGCACAACTGGAAGGGAAAAAAAAAGAAAAGTAGGTCTTTTCTCTCTCTGCAAGTTTTCTGGTGGATGAAATATGCAGGAATCTATTTTTGGCAGTGATCAAATAATGAGTGTGAGGAACTCTGTTGTGCTCACTGCATGGGGAACAAGGAGAGTAAAAAACACCCTTTCCTCACCAGGTAATTAACCAAGAACATACATATGCACTTATCACCTCCTTCATATTTCACCTCAATAAAACTGAAATATCAAATAAGTTTTACAGACACATTCCTAATGATTGAGATTTATTTTTGTAGGGAAAAAAATAATTACATGGTGTTTCCCAAAATGTAATGCCTTTGTTTCCTGGTTCACTGTGTGTGGCTGAGGTTTTGGGCAGATTCAGAGATGTCCACCACGGACCAGACCAGAGGAAAACAAGCAACTAATTGCACCCTAATATAAAAGTTCCCCTGTGGGCATTCAGCAGCTAGAGAGCCCACCGCATCCTCGTAGCTAGCAGCTGGCTCCAAATGCTGGGAGTCATGCCACAGCCTGGCCTCAGACACAGAAGCTGTATGGCATGAGGAGATGGTGTGAAGCCCTTAACAGGGGAAGACATGGCTCCTCTTCACAGCACAGCCTGGAGTCCAACTACCCCTGGGCCACGGCCCCGTGTTAACTCTGCCATGGAAACACAGCAGACCTTCCTGACCTGGGCTCCACAAGACAGTTCTCCCCTGGCAGTCTGCCTCTTTCCAGTGGTTCAGTACAGTTACTCCAAACCACAGTTGCTTTTAACCTGAAGCACACTCAGAAAAGGAAGAGAAGAAGGTATCTGGGTCTCTCTGAACCTCATCCTTTCCCCTCAGATTTTAAATAGACGGGATTCAGCTCTATTTTCATACCAGTGGATGCAGAAGCAGTGGATGCTCTTGGCAGTTCCCAAAACCTCACCCTGAGCAGGTGATGCTGCCTCCCTCCCTCCCTCCCTTGCTCTGTCCCTTCCAGCAGTGCAGTGTGTGTCTGGGTCTGACATCTGGGTTTGAGGTCTGCCTCTGGGAAAAATAAACCTGTTGGCTTGGCTGGTAGGCAGGCAGGTACTTTGCAGGGAATTACAAAACCCCTGCCCTTCCTCGGGACACAAGCCTTCTCCAAGCTGTGTCCACAGCCTCAGGCACAGTCTAGGGGACAGCAGGGGCTGCCTGGCACTGGGACTCAGCCCAGCCTTGCCTAACCAGAAGGAAGTGGGTGGCATGGCCAAGCCTGCTCCCCTCCCGCTTTTCCGCTCTGCTGCGTGCTAGACAGAAATTATCCCTTTGTTAATTTAAATAAACAGAAACACAGTGATGACAGGTTGTTTATTATAGGCTCTAGGCAAGAATCTGTGTTTGCAGGATCACGTGGAATTCTGTGGTAACAAAGTGAGGCAAACTGGGAACAGGCCTGCACGACCCTTTGATTAATGCTATATTGCTCCTCCTGCCCCCTCCCCACATTTCCTACTGCTGCTTGCATGAATTCATAGAGTTAATTGAAAGCAGGCAATAATGGGATTTTTACAGATCTGAGCAAGTAAATGTAAAATAATGACCTGGTTAAGCCAGGCTCAGGTACTCAGCTTCAAAGGAGTGAGGATAACAATGTCTTGTCTCTACCCAGACAGGCTGGGAGACTCCTCCAGTAGCCAAGCCTTCTTTCAAAGGAGCCCTTAGCACCTCCAAGATCCAAAAAAGGGCAAGGAATTATGTGAACCAGGAAAAGCTGACAGGCTAAAGATATAGTTGAAAAAAAAAAAAAATTAATCTCGGGAAACAGGCTTCAAGCCTGATAGCCAGCTTCCAGTTCTCTTTGTTGGGGAAAAATGCCATGCCTGCCTATGCTCTATCAAGGAAAATTAAGGATGAGTACAAATATAATATGTAAGGCAATTCTTTTAAAACTGTTCCACTTCTTTTTTTTTTCCTGTGCAGCTTTTTGGCAAAATAAATAACGATTTTATTTCAGTTAAGCTGCTGTTGCAGGCTACCAGCAAACTAGTGGTGGCAGCCCCACATCCCAAATTATGGCATGAGAATTGCAGAATTTCATGCAGGAGGTATCTCCTGGCATCTTGGGGACAGAGAAAGGGAGAGGGGATCTTAGAGATGCCCACAGCAGGGATGGTAGCACAGCTAACCCAAAAGCACTGGTGTAAAGGATTTAAGGCATCCTGGGTGACATTGTACATGTTCTGTCTAGGTCCTTCCTGGACACTGCGAGACCTGTCCTTATAATCTCACATTGTTGCCCAAACGATAATTTTTTTTCCTTATAAACCAGCCTGTAATTCCTCATAAATCCATCTTGCTGTCTCAGAGAGATTGCATTGACTTTTCGTTTTTCACTCCCTGTGGCATTCTGTGGTTAGAGAAAACACTGTGGTGAGCTGGTCACGCTTCAACAGCTCTCTCACAAATGGACTTGTCAATAATTAAATTAATATATTTTCAGACAATGAAGAAAATATTTTCAGCAGAGCTGTGAGCTAGCAATGCTCTGCTTTCAGAATATTTTGAGACCACAAAGGCCACTGCATAATCTGAACCTAGTGCATTAAAAAAAAGAAACAAAAGCAACTGAGTTTCCACAGTCTTCATTAATTTAATTTAGCTTGAATAATTCATGTAGCACAGCCTCTCTGTAGTATATTTTTTTCTGGAGATGCAAAGCTTCTTTAGAAAGTTGGGCAGTATAATTATCTTTTTACAGGTGAGGAAGCAGAGATAATCTCCTTACTCAAACCTCAGGCAGCAGGCAGGATTTTCCTGAGGCAGGCACAAAGGCCCTTTCTGACAGATGTCGTTCTGCAAGAAGGCAAGCCTGGCCTCATGTGTTAGGGACGTAACTCCAGAAATCTGGCTTCTAACCTTGAATGTGACACACATAGGAGCTACACTTCTGCAAATGAGGTCACTTAATTGACCTTAAGTACTTAATTTTGTGCCACTCTGTATCAACTGAATGAGTGGAAATCTGAAAACCACAAGTGATAGGGGCTCACTTGACAGTCTAGGAAGAGATGGGGTAGTGAGGAAAAGGAAAGGGAGGCCATCAACTCTTCAGGCTGGTACTGCTTTATCTTATAAAGCCACAAAATCATGGTCCAACTTTTAGTAGCCCTTCCCTCACTTGAGAACAAAATTTTCAATGCAATTGAGCTTACTGGTCCAGGATACCCAGATTTGGGGTTGCATTTAGCAGTCTAAATTTTAGAGCCCAGCTGAACAACACTTCAGATGTATTTTCTTAGCTATTGCCAAGAGTCCTAATGTCTGAGCCTGTGCCATAACTATCCAGACTGGTACTAGAGATGGAGCTCTAAATATGTTTGAAGATTGTTTCTCAACAATGGAAAACACTCAGTGTGAACCTTTCATTTTTTGCCAATCAAGGCAGAAGCTTGGTGAACCTTTAAATGTGTTTTCCACACAAAACTCAAGCTGGCAGCAGTTACATGTGACTTTGCTATGATAGACAAAACCATTTTATCCTAAACTGCACGTTGACAAGAAGGGTAAGAGAAGCAAATAGGACACAAGAAAAATGTTTCCTAGAAGAGGATGGACAAATGCATCATGCTGCTATTGCAATAGTAGTGGCTAGTAATTAAGGAGTCTAACACTAACAAAATGTACTTATTTGTGGCATACAAGATAGCAGGCAGTCCTGAGGGAGCACTGTGATGATCAGTTCTGTTACTAGGAGGAAAAAATTATAAACATGGTAGGAGAGACTCGAGTGCAACACTGATGGTTTCCTAGTCTCGTCTTTTTCCTTTTGTGCCTGTTTTACCAAGCATTTCACTTTATTGTTGCTCAGATTCCCATCTTATTCCTTTAGCTGTTGCTCATAGTGTCAGTGTGGCAATTAGCTAGACCAGACAGGACCTATTTTCTGTGATTTGCTCTTTAGACATCAGAGAGACTCTGGAGAAAAAAAAAAAGTCAGAAACCAGACAGAAAGAAGTGGACCAAATAAAATCAGCAATCAGAAAAACAGAAGTAGTTGTATGAGAACATTTGTGGACTAAAGTTAAATATTACATGTTCTCAGAGACAAAACCCTGATTTTGAAATTTTTTAGGACTTGTTATCATTGAGTTTAGAATAGTTTGGGGTTTTTTTCTGGGAAATGAGACCCTGTTGAAATTAATTTAGTCTCACCCAGAATGAAAAACTGCATGTAAACAATCTTCAATAGTTTGTCTTAAAAGAAACATCAGTTATCAAGGCACTAAAATTCCCCTCATGGTTTTAGGGCAAGGAAGGAAGGGCAGACAAGCAACAGAGAGCCACATCTATGTGTTGGCAGAGGCAGCTAAAACAAGCGGGACAGGAACTGCTCAGCAGTGCGGTCTTAGAGCATTTTTTTCTGTCATCAGTCTCAGAAACCAGAGGAAAGAGACACAGGGAGGATGACACAGCTCACGCACGCCACAGCAGACAAAATTTATCTCTGTTACAGGACATTTCAGAAGTTTTTTCAGCCAATAGCAGACTGCAAAAGCTTGCAGACACTTGCTCTAGTGAGTCACTAAAAGCACACGTACACCTGCTTCTAACAATGCTTGCTTGTATGCTCTAAGAAACAATGCACAATAATCCGTTATTAAGCTTAGAACTTTCTGCTATCTTGCTAAGCATATTTTTCTACTTCCTTACATCCTGACTCTGCTAAACTCACAAACTCAATCTATTGTTCATGTCCTTGTGGCAACCATCATTGTATCTATTTGCTTCCTGACTCACGCTGCAAAGTTTTGAGATTTTCTGCTCTCTATACCTTCTTAGGATCATCTGCTTTTTACATTTCCCACATCTATGTAACACATTCCGTCACGTTCATACAAATTATCTGTGCTTTCGAAGTGGATTGTGCACTAGAGAAGAAGGAGGTGTTATTCTGGGAGCTAGGGAATAATAAAGCAAATAGGTTTGTATGATTACATCGTCTGTACACAAAATTCCCAAACCTTCTACAGGGGAAAATTTTAAATTTGTAATGTCACCTCAGTGTGTGATGTGAGCCTCTGAGTGGCCACAGTGCAGGCAGAGGAATTGCCAGCAATAATGACATGACAATAAGTCAACTTCGCTGTAATGGAGGGGCTTGAAAATGATGTTTGCTTGGAGGTCGTCTGTCGACTGGAAAGGAAGGATGATGAAGAGTTCTCACATAAAGTCATTCTTTGTCTTATTGCAACTGATGAGCTCTACAAAACAGGGTTTGCTAAAAATGACCCCAAACATAAACAAAATGTTCTCCATGGAAAGGGCAGGGCTTCATAGCCTACCATGCCTGTGAGCATTTCAACCAGAGCTCTCTGGTGTTGCGTCCCAAAATATTCCATGATACAGTAATTGTACATAACAGTTTAATTGAAAGTATTGCAGAGGGGTAGCGAAGTCTAGGCTGGCCTAGAGAGCTTAAGAGACTCAAGCCACAACTTAGGAAGTTCTCACTAACAATCCGAGCTGAACTAAATCTCCAGGTACCCAAACTGACATAAACTTTTAAGTAAAACTCGTAGCTGTATTATTCCACCTTCACCAGGGTGGGAAGGGACTTACCCTAGAAACAAGCGGTTCTAAGGGGAAAGCAATTTCAACCAGTACATTTTACTTCTTCAAGTGGCCAGCTATTAATATGCAATGATCAGCCACACTATCTCTGTCAGCATGCAAGGCTTTTAACTCTGCTAAGAGGTGATTGTCCACCAAAGGCGAGGGTTACAGGGATATTGATAATGCACAGGGTTAACAATTCAGGCCTTGTTTACTACACAACACTGCACTCTAAGGGAAATGTCTTCCTTCTGATTAATTTTCTTCTTTTAAGATCACATCATACGGCCTCACATGGCTCCTTCTCCGTGACACCACCAGTCACTCATCATCTTGAACCTGAAAGTTGCCAGCCATCCCTTTTCTGTTATTTTAATCCAGTCAATGGATTAAAGTTGGCACACTGTAAAGCCTTGTCTCTACCAGAAAAGTGAGTCAGTTTAATTAAATTGATTTAAACTTAGGTAAATTACTATGATAGATATACTGAAGCTGGTTTAGCCCCTGTTGCTATTGATTTATCTTGCATCAGTTCTGCTCCTATCATGAATGCCAATCATGATTCTTTTTTAACCAGTGCATTCAGACTGGCAAAGTCACAAGGCAATGGAAAAAAGTCAGAGCTTAGGTTTTCTTCCTTTGCAGGAGACAAATGGATCTTGTTGATACCACCTTGCGTGTTGCAAAAAGCAGTGAAATGGTGGACGAAGGGACAGATGGCACCGAGGCATAGAAATGGGCAAAACACACACAGCTGGGCAGGGTTTGGGGAGCAGGAAAATTTCAGGGCAGCAGTGATGGTTGTAAAGCTGTATTTTCCATCCCATTTAGCTGTCATTTCTCATAATTAATTTTTGCTGTACATAGGCAATACCCTGAGTTGAAAAAACCTTTTCACCTGCTGCAAAATCTTCCCAAAACACCACAAAAGACTCCTGAAGATCTCTCCATGTCAGAAACATCAGCAGTGCTGACCTTCAAGCACATGGCAGGGACTGTAAAAAAAAATATGGTTTGGCTTCCAGAGTATGCTCAGAGTGTCTCCAAGATTTATGCTGAAAGCCTACAAAATTGTCACACTGACATTTTCTGGGTATGTTTTGTTGCTATACTGTAGCTATTAAACCCTCCAGACCTTTCAGAAAGCTACTGCAGCTGCTTGCACTGCTTACTGTGACATAACCTCACAGCTTGTAAGGGGCCTACCAAGATTTCTATCTTGCTCTGTGCACAGATTACTGCTGCATTATCATTGGACACAGCTCCAGAGCTCATGTACAGCTACTCATTGCAAACACTTCCTCTGGGTACTGCAGTCCTGAAATAGTCTGCAAAGCAAGAAGACAATGTCTCACTCTGTCTGAAATCCAGCCTCTTGGGAAGGACAGAATCATAGCTTTTATTTTACTTGTAAAATTCTTTTATTTTAAGTAAAATGACCGGAGTGTGACTCCTGTCAATGACTTTGTACTCATCCCCTTATATGGGGATGTATGTCACCCACAGGGACTCCTAACCCAGCCGCTGGTCCAACAGGTGGAAATATCATAATCAATTCATAGAATCATGGAGTGGTCTGGGTTGGAAAGGACCTTAAAGGTGATCTAGATCCAGTACTACTGACATGGGCAGGGATACCTCCATCTAGACCATGTTGCTCAGGGTCCCATCCCACCTGGTTCTGAACTCTTCCAGGGATGGGGCATCCACTTCTCTGGGCAACTTGTTCCATTGCCTCATCACCCTCTCAACAAAAATCCTCCTAATATCTAATCTGAATCTCTCTTCTAATTTGAATCCATTCTCCCTGTTCCTGTCACTACATGCTCTTGTCAAAAGTCCCCTCCATCCTTCTTGCAGGGTCCCTTCAGGTACTGGAAGGCTGCAATTATGTCACCCAAGCCGTCTTTTTTCCAGGGTGAACAAACTGAATCCTCTCCGCCTTTCCTTGCATGAGAGGTGCTCCATCCCTCTAAACAGCTTGGTATCTCTCCTCTGGAAATGTTCCAACAGGGCAATGTCCTTCCTGTGCTGGGACCCCAGAGCTGGATGCAGCACTGCAGGTAGGGTCTCACCAGAGCAGAACAGAGGAGCAGAATCACCTCCGTTGCCCTTCTGGCCACACTGCCTTTGATTGAGCCCAGGACACATTTGGCTTTCTGGGCTGCAAGGGCACATTGCCCAGTCATAGCCAGCCTCTCATTCACCAAATTCTTTGAATTGCTTTCATTACAGATTTTGTACACTTTTGTACACCCTTGATTCAATGTGAATGAACAAGTTGCTCTCGTCATGACATGTGGCTTGGACACATGGCAGATTTTTATCATACAGGAGATCCTCATCTGGAGTAAATAAATATCCCGTGTGCAGGTATTGTACTGACCACTTATGGTATTTTGAAGAACAGAAGAATCTCTCTTTTAATCTACGAAGCACTGAACTGCTGACACTCACTGAATGGCAGATGCTGTACTGCAGGGGACTTGTGGCTTCTCTGCTCCTGGACCACAGTCCTGAGGCTGCATATTGCATCAACCCACCTGCTCGTCCTTGTAATTTCTAAAGGACTTAGATTCAAATCCAGAGGGATTCAAGCACAAGGTGGGTTATGTTTATTGTATCACAGATTTTCACTCTTTAAAAGAAGTCTTGGATGTAAAATCTGGAATGTCTTTGTGCATTTCATAGATGTTGAAAGGACACTTCCCCTTCAATAACATTAGTTCTGCTGCCCATTTTTCTTTCTGGTAAATTCTTTGGAAAAGTTGAGGTGGAGGGAGTTGAATCTCAAACTGTAAATGCAGTCTGTGCTTGTCCAAGGAAGGGGAGCAAGCAGAAAGGCTGGCATTATCTGGCAGGCTTTTCATGGGGCAATAAGCAGTAGTTTACAGGATTAGTTGTCAGGCAATAGATTTACAAGGGGTGCAAGTCAGTCTTCAAGTGATGCTGTGAAATATCTTGCATGCCCACTATCTTTCTGGCACTTTCTCTCCAGTTCTGTGCTGGGTTACTGAGACAGAGAAAGCTGAAAAGCAGTCCCAGTCATCTCAGCTGGATTTAAACTCTGTTACCCAGGCTGTGCTTCCTTGAGAAGGATTTCACAGTATGTACAGGAGCACATTATGGTGGGATTTACTTGCTTTTACTTCAACACAGGCATTATATCTCTCTGCTAAGTAGTTCTTATCACTGAGAATAGCTCTTGCTTCTGTTGGCATGGCAGTCAAATACTTTCCAGAATATGATAGGCGTGTTCATTAATCCCAGTGTAGGAAGAAGCAAATCCTGGCTGCTTGTACACCGGGACAAGCACATTATTCATCCTGTTTCCTTGCTCTCCATCCTAAGTGCAGAGAAGGGCAAAGCTCCAGCTCTGCAGTTTGGCACAAATGTGTGTAGAAATCAGAAGATCTGTGTTTGTGAGAGCAGTTTATGCACCTGCAGCAAAAGTCTTAAACCAAGTAAAATTTTCACCCAAGTCCTGCATCAGCTGTTTAGCATAGGAGCTAGTTGAACATGCTCTGAGAATAAGTTAAAATGACCAAGTCAAGAGAAGATAACATCCCAGTCAGCATAAAGAGTACAAATTCTCAAAAGAGAATTTGGTCCAACATTTTTGCCCATAGACTCTGGCTTCCATATATCTTTTCAAAATTCAGTGTTCATTCAGAAAATCCTTTATTAACCATTAGCATGTTTTCAGACTCTGTGTGGGACATGACTTCTCTAATCATCAAATCTAACTTCTGGAATGAAGCAGGGTTAACCATGGAAATAATTCCACTTTCCATGTATCCTTCTTTATCTTGAACACTGCTGATGATGCTGATATAATAACCTCCTTAGGTGATACCTTCCTAAGCATGAGTCGTCCTGTTGATCATGTCTCCTGCTGCTATTTCAGTAATTCAGAACAAATGTAATAAATAATAATTTAATAAAGCCTTGAACCTGACAGTAACTTTCATTAATCACCCAAAGAGTTCACCTATTTGCAAAGTGTGACTAGCAGGTGTGATTTTCTTGCCCCAAAATGCTATGTATTTCATCTTTAATTCCTCCAGCACATTTTTGGACTTGGCTTAACAACAATCTCTCCTCTCATTCTCTTGCAGAATTGCAGTTATGTCTTGCCAACAAGACCTGCAAAACAAATTGACACATAAAAAAAAAGATAACATGGAAAGGCACTTTACACTTTGAAAGGAGAACTTGTTAATACCTGGAGATCAATCTTTATTTTTAAAAGATTAAGACAATTCACAAAAATGTACCAGATATAAAAAATCACCAGTAACCAATAATAAATATCCCTAAAGAGTGCTGCTTCCAAAGGAAGTATTCTGATTTTTATTGCTTTTTTAGTTGTTACCCCTGTTGATGGATACACTAAAACAGCCAGTCAGTCACATACACACTGAATTTTACTGAGGCAATAATTCTAAGAGGTGCTCCTCTCTCTGGTCCATCAAGGAATATGGCAAGAGAGCTGAACCTCTGCTATTCCTTCCAATAAATTTGAGTAATTAAGAATTGGCGTTTGTCAAGCGCTTTGCTGTTGCTTCATTTACATACATTTTATTTTTGTTCTTGAAGAATGCCATGTGGGCGTAAGTCACTTTATAGATCCTCATCCTTTTGTGTTTTTCTGTAGCTTTATCCTAATAAAATGAGAAGTAGTGAAAAGGTTACTCTTCCCATCTATTTCCCCTTCTGGATTTTTCTGACCCCACAGTTACACATACACATACTGCTGAAACATAACCTGGCACAACTAAAATCCTAATTCACAGGACTGTAGGATAACTTTCCTTGGAAGGGAGTACAGAAAGACTCTGGTCCAACCTCCTGTGAAACCAGGTGCCTTGTGATTTCAGTAGTTGGATCTTGAAAACCTCCAAGGATGGACATTTTCCATCCTGGGCAGTCTGTGCCACTACTTGATGGAGTTAATGAAGCACCTGGCTTGTTGCAATCTCTGTGCTAAAGATGCTCTGGTTTGGTGTCTTTAGAGCATTGTCATGCTAGAAAAAGAGCAGGTTTGTTCTTTTATTTCCCACACTTCTGGGCAGCCTCAAGGTGTAGTCAGGATTCTGACAGTCCTGGGAAGTCTCAGGAAGTTAGAAATGATAGAAAGGAGGAAAGGCAGTGCAAAGGTCAAGTCGTTCTCCTCCCCTGCAGCATTAACTAAAGTGTTGCCTTGCTGTCTGCCACGGATTTTTGAATCAGCTCTGAGAAGGTGGGACTGTGCAGGGGAGGTGAGGCAGGTGGAACTAGAAGGCCAGAGAGAGAGGACATGAGAAATTTGAATAGATGGCAAAGGGTAGGCACTGCCAGCAAAGACACAGCTGTTGTCACAGCCGTGCCATTTCAAATGGCCGGTGTGTGCAGGTGAAAGAAAGAGGGAAAAGCTAAACCTGCATCACTGTCATGACCACTGCTTGAAAGCACAACCCTTCTGCTCCTGTCTTCTGCAGCCTGTCCTCAGCTGGACCCCTCTCCCCATGGCCCTGGGGGAGGAGGGAGCACCACACTACCCCTGCACTCAGTCAGGGCTGGGGCTGCACTCCCTGGGACCTTGCTTGCATCTCCAATGGGTTTAATTTAGGTTTCAGCCCTACCAGTTTGTTTCCCCATGGGAGATATGACAGCAATAATTAGAAACCCAGAGGTCTCTGGTGTTATTATCTAGGACAAAAGTCTGTCAATGAGATGTATTACAATACTGCTAAGGCATACAATATGTATGGTTGGTTTTCTCTAGAGGTTAACACATTTATTGTTTGGGAAGCCCCTTTAATTTCTCCGCAGTCCATCTAATGGCTTTTCTCCCTTACAAAATGAACTCTCATTTTTCTCCTGAGGTGATTAGCTTTAAATGTTGAAATCCTTTTTCCAAACTGAATTCTTGTCCAGCCAAACTGCTGTGTCACTTTGTCCTGGAATCTGGCAGTCCTGGCCTGTATCAGAAACAGTGGGGTCATCAGGACCAGTGATTGTGCCCCTGTACTCAGCACTGGTGAGGCCACACCTTGAATCCTGTGTTCAGTTCTGGGCCCCTCACTAAAGAAGAGAGACACTGAGGGCCTGGAGCATGGCCAGAAAAGGGCAGTGGGGCTGGTGAAAGGTCTGGAGAACAAGTCTTACAAGGAACAACCAAGGGAGCTGGGGTTGTTTAGCCTGGACAAGAGGAGGCTCAGGAGGGACCTTATTGCTGTCCATAGCTGCCTGAAAGGAGGTTGCAGCAAGGCAGGGGTTGGTGTCTTCTCACACATAATAAGCACCAGGCTGACAGGACAAGGTGCACCAGGAGCAATTTAGATCAGATATTAAAAAGGATTTCATCACTGAAAGGGTTTTTCAGCATTGAAAGGGGTTGCCTAGGGAATTGGTTGAGTTACCAGCCCAGGAGGCATTTAAAAACCATATGCATGTGGTGCTTGAAGTCATGGTTTAGTGGTGGCCTTGGCAGTGCTGAGTTAATGGCTGGACTTTGTGATCTTCAAGGTCCTTTCTGACAGAAATGATTCTGTCATTCTGCATCTCTCACCTCTCACCCTGAGTGTTTGTTTGGACATTGCTTACCCAGAGAGGGCATGGCCAGGAGGACCTCGAGATCACCTTAAATGATCTCATGTACACCACAGGCCTCTACATTCCACTGAGCTCCTGCTATATGGAGATGGTGCTGAAACCAGGGCAGTGAAATGCCTCTCAGTCCAAGAGCAACTTCTTTGTTGGAAACCCAGGCCTCTTCTTGACAGATTGTTAATTATCTGGTTTGCAAATGGACTAATAAACCACCTCTGCTGTGAGGTGTGTAATTTCCAATATGTTTTCCAAGCTGTGTGTGGAAACATGCCTCCAACCTGCTCCCCGAATCCCCCAGGCAGAGAAGATCCGGCAGGACTGGGGAGCTTTCTACAAAGTACAGATAAGTAAGGAAATAAAGCAATATCAAATTGTCATATTTCTCCTGAAATGGACTTACTTCCTCAAAATCAAAAGGAATTGGTTTGATTTTTCTCATCTGTGTATCACATTTTCTGATTGCTGAACAGTAATATTGAAAAGAGTTATTGTTTTTCCACAGAAGAACAGGATTATTTAAAAAACTTGTTATTTCTGGACAAATAGAGACACTTGAATCAGGGCATGCTGTAGGCTAACATTTAATAATGCAATGAGGAAGGACAGGAATCACACAATAAAACAAATAAAAGTAATTTTAATGTGGTTTATTGAAAAGAACAAGTAGACTGAAAATGCTACTGAGGTGCACAAAACCAGCAACACACGGTTTATTATAAGTTCATTTCTCTTTTGCTACCAGTTTAGGGACTTCTTCCCACTTGCTTTTCCAGTACTGAATATCAGGAAGGGAAATAGCAGTCTGCCTCCCCGCAGCTTCCTGAGCTGGTGAGCTGATGAGCTGTTGCTTTCCAGATTCAGCTCCTTTCCAGTCTGAGGTTTTGAGTCTGTGAGTGACCTATGCTACAAGCAAAGCAGGAAAGTTAATACTGTTCTTAATTAATCTCTGCAGGATTCATTTATGTTTATGCAAATTAGGAAGAGGACAAGTAGGTAAACGTCTGCAACTGTCAAAAAGCTGCCAGTGATTGCACGGCTGTGACAAAGTGCTGAAATGATTGCTGCAGCAGTGAAGCAAGGAAATCTCAAAGAAGAGGCAATCATATGTGAGGCAGGAGCTCTCCCCATTCTCCTCCAGAGAAACTGAGCTATTCCAGATGTTCTGCTTCTGAACTGCTTGTGAACCTTGTACTATTGTAAGCTCAGGCATTCGCAGATTATTTATTGTACTTTTTATTGTGCCTTTGCTGCTCGCTGAAGGTGATGGAAATGAATAAATTCTATTTAATTTTACCTTTTCTGTATTGTATAATCTGTCTTCTTTATATGGATGCAGCTGCTTGGTCTCAGGCTCCAAAGGCATCGCAATGCATTTCTCCCTGTCTCTGTGCGTGTGTGCGAATATTCCCCTACAAGAAAGAAAATTATTAGTCAGTTGTTATATTCCCTTCTGCAGCTAATGAAAAATATAAAGTATTTTTATGATGGATGTGAATAATAGACATTGCCACCCACAACCTTCCTGACTCTCTGTGATGCAGGTGGGGTTTCTCACATTGCATGCAAGGCAAGGAAGTGAGAACCAGTGGGGAGAGCAGCTCTGTCTGTGTCTCCATGCTCCTCTCTTGTTTCATGAGATGCAGAGTTCTTGGCTGGGAACTGTATGTGAGCTGTGTGCTGATATTCCCCACAGCTATGTTGCCTTTCCATAGATGTTCATCCACTAACATGTATGGACACACTACACTCATCACTCGTGACTGATGACTTCTCATCTCATAACAAGTTGTCTTGTGAGGCCATGATTATCTGTAACAATGGTGCCAAAATGGGACAGTGGCACATGGAGGCTGAGGAATAACATGAAAGTTGTGCTGCTGTGGTCTACCCTTCCTTTTTTTGTCATAGTCAACCTCCCACGCTGGAAACTTGTCACTTCTGTGAATCTTTCTCATGTGTGTTGGGAGGCGGTTGGAGTAGTCGGACTCTCCTAATAAACTCTGCCCAAGAAGAGGCTGGGAAGGATTTTCAGGAAAGGACTTTTGTGCATACCAACACTTTGCCTCCATGGCTGTGGCTTGTCCCCCAAGAGCACCATAAAAAAGGCTGTCAGCATTTCCCAATGCAGCACTGCCTTTAGAGATACCTGGGTTTCTTTCAAATAAGCTAGATAGAAGCACTATAGCTTCAGGATTGTGCTCAACCCAAACTCACCAGAAATATGACTAAACCCTCTCTGGAGCACCATGCAGGAATAAGTGGGATGAATTGCAGCTCTGAGCTAATGTTGATCCATCTGGTGTTGCAGCAGAGTGTGTTAATGAAAGATCTCATTCCCTCCAGCTGCAACTATTTCATTCCAGGGATAAAGAAAAAAAATATGTAATATTTGATTTCTTAGTCATAATCAAGCAATGTTTTAATAAAATAAAAAGGTTTAAGATAAACAAAATGTTATATCAAATATTAAAATTGATGTATCAACATAAAATCTATATATTCAATATAAATCAAACAGAAAATATATAATAGTCATTCAGAAGGATGAAAAAGGGATCATGATTCTTCCTCTTGGCACCCTTGGTGGTTGATTGAGAAATGACAGTGCATGTCCTGTCTTGGCTAGAGCTGCTTCAGTACCTCAGTTTTCCCATCCTTGAAAAAATGTGACAGAAGAGTCTAGTTTGTCTGACTGAATCCCCACAATAAGCCAAACAGCCTTGAGAGTACAACATCCATAGCTGTTCCACAGAACTGCAACCACTGAAATTTGGGGTTCTTTTCTTGGACCTGGGAGCCAAGGGATGCCAACAGAAAAGGCAACTTCAGCAATTCCAGGAGACTCAGCTGGAAAAGGAAAGACTGAGTTTAAAATCTCTAAAATTTGGCTAATCTGTGGAGAGAGACCAAGTCCTCACATCCAGGGAGACTGTTCAATCTACTTGGAGGTATAGGGGCATGCCTTTATAAAAATTTCTTATTTGTTAGTACTGCTGCCCTACTTACAAGTTTTACTGGTACTGTGTAGTCCCTCTAGTTACTGGTTAGCCTCTGGTCCTGCCACAAGTCCTTACAGGTCTCAAGCAGGATCAGAGCACAGCTGTGAGATCAGAGCCCCAGGAGAGGACTTCTCCATCTAGTTTAAGGACTGTGCTTCAGGCATGAGGATTTAGGCTAAGACCAGGCCCTAGGGCAGTGTTAGGCAGTCACTGAGGTTGTTGTTCTAACAGCTTTGTACACCTTTATTGACAGAAACTCGAGAGTTAAAAGGACTTGGTCCCCTGTGAGCTCTGGTGGCCATGGAGAATTTTTTTCCTTTTGTTCATGGAGACTGTTGTTAGAATGTAAATTGCTTCTTCAGAGTAAACAACAATAAGGAGTCATGGGACTAACCTCTAGCATGTTCACCTGTGGGGTGAAATACTTTACAAAAGATAGGTTTTCACAGTTATATGTATTCTATGCTTATATTCTGGTAAAACTACTCCAGTTGGGTGTTACATAAATGACAATGCCAAACGTGCCATAGTTGAATGTCAACATGGGAAGTAACACTTACAAGGGAGCAGAGCATGCTTAGCACTTTGAAATCAGGCCAGGAGTGCTAGGACTGAAGGATACTGAGCCACAGGAACAGCATCTTGAGCAATTATTAAAATGTTAAAAAATGCTGCTCTCAATCAGTACCTACTGACTGTATGATGCAGTCCACTGCTGATATTACTAAACAGAATGCATCCTGTACAATCCCTCCCAGTACTTTTGTCTAACCATGGAAAAAACCCTGCAAGGCTAAGCTGCAATATTAAAAGCATGAAGCCATGGGATAGTGTAATGCTCTGTGTGTGGTGTGGTAGTGAGACAAAGTGAAAAGAAATTGGAAACAATTTCATTGGATACAGCAAAAGTTTGGCATCGTATTTATGATGGACCTGCAAGAAATCCATTTGTCACAATGGCAGCATGGCTGTCTGCACAGACCTACAGTTTTTCTCTGCATTACCAAAAAAGGGGGCTGCCAAATAAGGGGACTTCTCTGAGGACAGGCCTCCCTACAGCCCCCCCCTCCCACTCCCCCCGTTTATGGGCAGATCCCAAATTGGACTTCAGGTATGCATTCATTTGGTTTAATCAGCGTGAATGAAGTTACACAAACACTGTTGTTCTGATCCGCTCAGCTGTCGGATTAGTCTGAAATGGCCACTGAGCACCCAGAAGCAAACACATCTCTGACCTAAACCCTCTCCCACCGTCACAGTGAGTGCTTCCAGAATACTCATCCTGCCGCAGCGTGAAGAAACAGCCTGTTTAACAAAGGGCATGGAAACATTAACAAACAGGTGCGAGAGGTACGCAGGACACAGATGAATGTGCGAGCCGGGAGATGCTACAGCCGGACCCAGGCGGTGCCGGCTCTCAGCACGGGCTGCCAGCCCCGCAGCTAACCTTGTACCGCCCGGCTGCAGGGCACTGCGGCTTCCGAGCCTCTGTCCCTTCCACTCCCAAGAGCTGCCAGGGAGAATGAACCTCGTCTTCTCTCCACTTAGAGAAACATGTGGTTGCCATGGGGGGAATAGGAGAGAGGAGAATCTCTGAGTAGCATAATCCGATTCAACCGAGGTTCGGCTCGCGCTGAAAACAGCTGGCTGTTTGCCCAGAACAGAGAATGAACTTTAAAGGATTTCGAGTGAGCGAGCCCCATCTTCAAAAGCATTCCTCTGGAAAAGCAACATGCTCCACCGGATCTCATCTGAAGACCTGTTAGATGTAGGCTGCTGAGGTACTCAGAGTAAACCGACATATTAAACATTGATATTGGCAAAAGGAAGGGTTCCTATAAACAGAAATTACCGACCTGAAACCTAAAAATTAAAAAAAAAAAAAAAAAAAAAAAAAAANAAAAAAAAAAAAAAAAAAAAAAAGAAGGCAAATATAATTTTGAGTATCGCATCTATCTGATTTCCCTGCGGGACACTGCATGGCTTTACAACAGCATTTCCCTGCTTATCATGAATGTTCATCTCATCTTCACAGCTTTGTGTAAGGTTCACACAAACAGAAATATAGGGAAAGAATCCTTGAGAAAAATAAGTAGAGGGGAACAATAGAATAAAGAAGGTGAAATTTCAAATGTATGTCACTTAAAGGACTTTGCAAAATTATCATGTAATATGTTTCAGAGAGACATGATCGATTAAAAAAACACCTCCTCTGAGCCTAATTCGATTTTTGAAGTGAAATATCTTTATCTTTAGAGTAAGAAATATTGAACCTATGTTCATTACATTTCTCTTTGGGGAGTCTCCCAGTATTTGAAAGAAACACAACACTTTAACAAGCCTCGCCCAGGCATGAACTTCAAGTGCACTGTCTCTATGAAAAATGTATGGAGCTCTGAACTTTACAGCGACTGCCATGCCTCCCTCAGTCCCTTACGTGCCTCTGGCAGTGTAAGAGCCAGGGCGTTGCTCAGAGGCGATTTTTTCTTTACACTTTTCCCAGTTGGCTGAAGACGACACCGGCCGTGCCGCCTTTCAGAAGACAAGTGTACGGCAACTCCCAGGTGTTCACACAGCACCGGCCAGCGGAGGAAGTGCCGTGCCGCCTAGCTGTGAGCATCCCCAACCCAAAGAGACAATTAGACACCAGCAAAAAATCCACCCCAAAAAAGACAACTAGACACCCCGAAGAAAACCGATGAGCATTTAATGGGGCAAAGTTCGGGGCCCCGCGGATGCGGCTCCCCCTCTCCCCCCATCGCGGCGCTCGGCTGGACGCCGGCAGAGCTCTGGGGGCGGGCGGGACCCCCACGGGACGGAGCCCGGCCGCGCTGCCCCGGGGTCCCGGCGCGGTGGCCCCGCGGGGCGCGGGG